>JABUQX010118086.1:0-15000 GCA_015478945.1 Trachelipus rathkii
TCGACCTACCCTCTTATATGAACTGACCTACTTGGGTACGTACCTGATGTATTACTCATATATATACTACCAGCTTCATTTTATCCAGCAGCCTATCGGGACACTATAAGTATAAGGCAGTGATATAGCCTACGGCATTGAGTCGTTATCTGGGCTGCTGCAAGTCTCTACCTCTATATGATACTCTAGTATAAATCATCGTACTATCTATGTTCAGCCACTACGCTTCACGTATGCACTAGAGTTATTTTCGGCTAGTATTTCCTTTTTGCGCTCAGTCATCGTCTTCTCATATATATATAACTATTACTTCGCGTTTGACGTTATTGTGTACCGTCGGTGCTGTCTAGCCCTAGCGTGGTGCATTATATCGCTGGCTCGCTTGCGCAGTTGCTGATATTTCGTTTGCTCAGCGGCCGTTTTCTTGGCTGTTTTAGCTCCGCTGTTTTCTTGCTGGTTTGCTTTGCGTTTGGTTTGCGGCTGTATATTTTATTGATACTAGTATATATATATATATATATATATATTATATATTATTATATATATATATATATATATTATATATATAATGAGAACATACCATACTATTGCCAGATTATTGCCACATGCGCTGTCACCAAATTTCACCAGCTTGTCCAATTAACTTGCAAAAGATAAACAATGTTGCTAGTTAACATGAAGCATATAAAATAATACTCACCTATCATCAACCGTTGGAGAGCCTTCTTTATGTCATGACACAAAGTAGGAAACTGTAATATCATGGACTTTGTAATCTATCTCCCAGCTGTTTATTCGTAATCTGTAACCAGGAATTGGACGTAATGGACCAATCAGCATCTCGTAATACAGTGACCTCATTCATTATAACGCATAGCAGTAAGGGTTCAGTTATGATATAACCTTTGATGAGTAAGCCTGTTTAATGTATAACATATATTATGAGATAAAATGGAAGCTGTAATTAATAAATTGTGTGTGTTAAGATACTATGTAAAACGAGTTATTTTTAGAAATGAAAGCCTGCACATGTTAAAGTCGAAATAGTCATGTGCACAGTAAGAAACCGGTCATGTAAGCAGCATCAGGTGACGTTAGTTTAGATGCGTTTGAGGAAAAATATTCTGTTGGGGAAGTTAAACAGTGTGACCAGAGAGAGAGAGAGAGAGAAATCGTAATTAGTATGTTGTAAGGGCTAGGATTGTATGTTAAGCCCGGTTAGGTCTGGTTACGTTAAGGTATACAATGTATTATGAAAGATAGATAGAACGGCAGATAGTTTGAGAGAGACAGTATATTTAATAAATTGCATGTGCTAAGTTTCAAATTTTATACAACGTCTGGTTGCTATAGTAATCGTCTAAAAAACTATTAATTAAAATGTGTATCCACCAATAAAATTTAACTTTAAGGGTGAAACCCCGCTTTGGGGTTCGGTCCCCATCTTGTGGTGGAACTTTGCTTTTGATTCCTCTGAGATCATCCTTCGTAATCGTTCTTTCATCTTTTTCTCTTATGCACTCTGTGCTTTTGTCTTTATTTATTTTTTTTCGTCTGGGACCCCCTCATGGGGGGTGTTCAGGTCATCCGTAGGATTGAAACTATCAAATTTAAGTTCTATGGGTTCATAAACATATACATTGACTTCAATATTGTGTTGCTAAGCGAATGTTTCCTAACTCAATATCTCATCCGCACCGGCTCCGGCACCGGCTCTGGCTCGTTGCTCCGGACCATTTGCTTTTCAGTCTCCGACTTCTTCTTATTGCTCCTCAGTCTTCTTCTCTTATGCATTCCATGCATTTTTCTATTTTTATTTTTATTTTTTTCTCTCTATTTATTTTTCGGTCATTTACAAGTTTAGGAGCTCGGCACCCACCTTGGATGGGTGAAGCGCCATGATACCGCGGCTGCAGGAAGGTGACACCACCAGCTAATGGAGTAGCAGGTTTGGTGTGGATACGATGTCTCTAAGTCCCCTAAATCGAGGGGGAAAAGTGGGGCTCATAAGACTTGTTCCTAGATCCCCCGGTTTGTGTTTATTACTACAGCGCATTTGGAATTCAATAAGCCTTCTAGAGCACGTAGAAAGACGATTTAAATATTGAATTGGGGTAAAATACCACGATAAATCGATTTAAGTCATCAGATAAGCAATCATTTAAAACCTTCTATGAGCCAAAACCCACATTTGAAGGCCAGATCCACTAAGTTCATGTAAAAAAAAATCAGAAACCGGTCACCTTGACCTTAAAAACGGTCTCGCCGACCTTAGAAACATATACTTTGACATATTAAGTGTCAAGTGTCAAAATCTAACGAAATAATGGAAATTTCTAATCAAATGCCAACATGACATGGAATTTAATGCCGTTCAGAAGCTCCAGAGTCTCAGAAAACGGTCTCGCTGCCCCTAGAAACGCGTCATCGCTTTCGAAAGTGTGGCGTTGTCATTGACGTGCAATGATAAAGCTGGAAAAAAGAGCAAAACTCATCCGGAGTTGGGGGACTTGACCAACCCAGCTGCTGATATGTTCGTCTATATAGAAAAGCGCGAAAAAAATTAAAAAGCTCGGTAAAAAGCCTAAAAAGTAAAATAAAATGTTGAAAAGTAACAAAAATTTTAAAAAGTGATCTAGAAATCACTTTGGTTGTCAGATTTAGCCACAAATCTGGCTTCTGTCATTTTTGATGTCAATAGTGCGCTCCTCCTTTCTATATATATAATATATATATATATATATATATATTATATTATATATATATATATATAATATATTTATATAATATATATATATTATTTTTATATATATATATATATATATAATATATATTATATATATATTAAATCTATATATAATATTATATTTATTTATATATATATATATATTTATATATATATCTATTATATATATATATATATATATATATATATATATATACTATATATCTATATATTATCATATATATAATTAAATTATTAATTATGTATATATATATATATATATATACTATATATATATCTATATATAAATATATTATATATATATAATTATATAAATATATATATAATATATATAATATATAGTATATAACATATATATAATAATATATTACTATATACTGGTATTGTATATATTCTTATAATAATATAATATATATATTATATATGATATATATATGTCTATAATATAAATATATTATAGTATATATATAATACTATATATTACTAATATAATATTTATAAGGTATATATATATTATTTACGGCTGTAAGTTAAAAATTATATATAGAAAAAAAACTTAACTTCGAAACATTAAAGCTGCTAATTTTCTAACTATAGGAAACAAAAAGTCAAAAATATCTAATTTACCATAAAATTATAGCAACTTTCTCGCATTTTTTTACAGCATTTTTAAAATGAATAAAAAAAATGTTCAGCTTTTTCTTTATAGTGAAGGGTCTAGAAACTTAAAATAAACCATCCTCTTTTTTTACCTACAAAATAAACACATTGAGATATTTCTCGTCTCTCTCTCTCTCTCTCTCGTCATGCCTTCTCTCTCTCTCCTCTCTCTCCGTCTCTCTCTCTCTCTCTCTCTTCTCTCTCATCTTTCTCTTCTCCTCTCCTCGTCTTATCTACTATTTTAGTCATTAATTTATATTTTGCTTATTTAATCTGTCAACCTATCGGTTTCATCCATTTATCTAACTATCAAACAGATCAAACACTTTATCTACGTACTTCTGTGTTGGCAAATCTATACCTTAAACTAACCTAACCTAACCTAACCTATCCTAACCTAACCTAACCTAACCTAAAACTCCTAACCCAACTACCTAACCTAACCTAACTAACTAACCTAACCTAATCCTTACACATAACCTAAAGTAACCTAACATAACATAACGTACCATAAATATTTATTTTATAATTAATCCTTAATTATTATGTGTTTATCTACAATAACTACTTTTCAATAATAAAAATATATCTATTTAATATTAATTGCACACTGCATCCGTTTTTTTTACAGCCTTTAGACCGAGATGCTCCCAATGTAGAGAAAAATGGGTCTTTGAAAGTCTATGCACACTGATGGTGTTCATTACGGCGGACACTACCTGCATGTCAACGTAAAGATATGTAATGACAATGCTCCATTTTTTCTTGAAGAAGTTATTGAAGGGTTTGTTCCTGAAAATGCGCCTGCAGGTGAATATGTTTTAATATAGTTTCTCTCTCTCTCTCTCTCTCTCGTCTTCTCTCTTCTCTCTCTCTCTCTCTCTCTCTCTCTCTCTCTCTCTCTCTCTCTCTCTCTCTCTCTCTCTCTCTCTCTCTCTTCTCTTCTCTCTCTCTCTCTCTCTCTCTCTCTCTCTCTCTCTCTCTCTTTATATATATATATATATATATATATATACTATATATATATATATATATATATATATATATATATATATATATATTAAATATATATATATATATATTATATATTTATTATATATATATATATATATATATTTATATATATTGCAGTAAGTAGTGGACAGCATATTGGACGTGTTGTCATTTGACACAGCGGGCCAGAAACCTACCTGAGGCCTTTCTGACCGCGACACTTTTGGGCTGACTTTTTTTGAGCCCAATTTTTTACCTGACCTTGACCTTTTTTGGCATACTTTTTGGGCTTGACCTTTTTTCGACCAAACCCTTTGGTCTTCATGGGTCAATTTTGGCCCAAATTTTTACTCCCTTGTCCTTTTAGGGAAGTTGATTTTTTTGAGGGAACGCCTAATTTTTAAGAACCCTTAATTTTGAGACCCTAAATATTTTTTGAGAACCCTAATATATATATATAGCAACCGTAATTTTTTTGGGCAACCCTAATTTTTTGGCACCCTAATTTTTTGGCAACCCTAATTTATTGGCAACCTCAAAGAAGGGTTGCGCCAAACGTTTGCGTCAGAACCGTTGTAGTATGTGCCCCCCTATTTTAGGCCCGCCCTCAATTTTTTCGACCGTGGGGGTCATTTTTGCCCACGGTATTTTTGGCTACCCTTTTGATCTTCCGGGTCATTTTGGGCCCACGTAGATTTTGGCTACCCTTTGTCTTCGTGGTCATTTTTGGGCACGTTGAATTTTTGGCTACCCTTTTGGTCCTTCCATGGGATCAATTTTGTCCCACGGTAATTTTTAGCTACCCTTTGTCTTCCATGGGTCAATTTTCGCCCACGGTAATTTTTTGCTACCCTTTGGTCTTCATGGGTCCATTTTGGCCCACGGTATTTTGTTAGTACCCTTTGGTCTTCGCATGGGTCTCAATTTTGACCACAGGTAATTTTTTGCGTACCCTTTGGCTTTCATTGTCGTCAATTTTGGGCCCACGGTATTTTTTGCTACCCTTTGGTCTTCATGGGTCATTTTTGGCCACGGTAATTTTTTGGCTCCCTTTGGTCTTCCATGGGTCAATTTTGCCCACGGCAATTTTTTGTCCTTCCTTTGGTATTCCATGGGTCATTTTTGGCCCGCCGTTAATTTTTGGCTACCCTTTGGTCTTCCAGTGGGTAATTTTGACCCACCCTAATTTTTTCGACCAGCCTTTGTCTTCCATGGGTCATTTTTTGCCACGGTTCAATTTTTGATCTTCCTTTAATGGGCTTAGCCGTATTTGTTGATGTCTCTGTTACCTTGTGACCATGATATTATTCGACCGTTAACCTTGGCCATATACCATGGGTCAATGTTTGGCCCACCGCCAATTTTCTGCCACTCGTGCGCCCACCGTCACATATTTCGTTCCTAACTTACGCATGTATGGATCTATCCTAACTTGAACACACACAGCACACACACACAACACACACACACACACACCACACACACAGATTACGACACCACACACAGATTGACTTCACACTACAACTACATACATTCACATGTCACTTATTACACACAATACACTACGAGACTTTATACACACATTCACTATGACACATTTACGCGCTTACACTCTCCATAGACCCTTACATTAAACCCTTACACTTACATTCACACCCGCACACAGATACACTTACACTTACACTCCCACACTCGATATTTTGATGCCCTAACTTTGATGCCTCAGACTGTTGATGCCTCAGGCATTAATGCCTCAACTTATGATGCCTCAGCATTATTGCCTCAACTTTGATGCTCCATCATAAATGCCTCAGCATCTTTGATGGCTCAACTTTGAAGGTTCATCTTTAATGACTCATTCTTTGAAGGTTCATCTTTGATACCATCTATATTGGATGATTCATCTTTGATTAAATCATCTTTTGATGGCTCATCTCTACCATCATCATAGAGCAGAGCTACACATTTGAGACAGTGACCGCAAAACGTTTCAGAGTCCGCGTCCGCAATTGAACCTGTGTCCGAAACCGCCCGCGTGCGCCCGCAGGCGCAAATAGTTACGCCGCCGCGTGCGCCCGGCAGGCGCAATATTTCGCGTAAACCGCCCGCCGCCGTGCGTTCCGCAGGACGAAATTCCCGCACGTGAACGAAAAATATGATATCAATTAAACTATTCAAAGAATTTGCAAAATATACATGGTCATTTCATTTTACTACAATGTGTACGACAATCTTTTATTAAAACAGTATACATTTACATACCTGTAAGCAGTAAATCAGTAAAGCAAATAGAGGTGTTATTACGTAACACTAGAGGTATTAGTATGCTTTTGTTTTACTGTTTTACTGCTTTTAACTCATCTGCTTTTTACTGGCTTTAACTTCTGCTTTACTGCTTTAACTATCTGCTTTACTGGTTTAACTTTCTGCTTTACTGCGTTAACTATGCTGATTAACTACCTTAAAGCAGTAAATCAGATAAATCAATAGAGAGTGTTACCTAGGGATTGTTATGCTTTTGTTTTACTGTATTACTGCTTTAACTCGCTGCTTTACTGCTTTAACTCTTTGTGCTTAACTGCTTTAACTCTCTGCTTTACTTGCTTTAACTTTCTGCTTTACTGCTTTAACTAATGTTTTACTGCTTAACTCTCTGCTTTACATACCTTAAAGCAGTAAATCGATAAATCAAACGGTGTTACCTAAGGGATTAGCATGCTTTTTGTTTTACTGCTTTACTGCTTTAACTCTCTGTTTTACTGCTTTAACTCTTCTGCTTTACTGCTTAACTTTCTGCTTACTGCTTTAACTTTCTGCTTACTGCTTTAGCTTTCTGCTTTACTGCTTTACTTCAGCTTTACTGTTTTAACTCATAAATTTATTACATATGTTTTTTATTTTGTTTAATACTTTTTATTTTTTTTAATATATTATTTTATTTTATTTTTATTTTTGTTTTAATACTTTTTATTTATTATTATATCTATTATTTTGTTTAATACTTTTTATTTAAAAATTGTAATGTAAGAAAAAACACACGCAGTTATATAAACATTTTAATAAAATTGTACGAAATTTTATTAAAACATATTACTGTACTGCTTTACAGCTATATTAATCTCATTAATTCATATTCACTTAACGAGTTATGGATGTGGAGAAATTTACGTTCCGAAGTCCGGCTACATGTTGTAGCTGGAGACAGGCTGTGGTAAACCCTTGCCTATTATTAAATATTTAAAGGAAATGAGATTTGTTGAGCAAGCCGCCTGCTAAAAATATATGGGTTAATAATGTTTTATCAGGAAAAAGTTTAAAAGAATATAAAGATGTTATTCAAATTTCATAGAGGCATATCGATATTAGATCGTTGGACATATACCATCGGACACCAAAATTATTATTAGATGTTTAATGCACAAATTGATTTGGGAAATGCAGAAGCGTTCACAGTTTATTCTCACCATCTAAATATCTCTGTGTTTTTCATACACAGAATATTTTTCATCAAGCAAGCATATGCGAAGTGTTTCTTTAAACACACAGTATTTACTGCTGTTGTTTGGCCAAAGAAGAGACATGAGTCAAATTAATGTATTGGCAACTCAAATGTTTCCCCTTCAAAGGAAAGAGTTCTTAAAAGTATATAAAGAGGTTACTTCGATCCCCCACGGTTATTTGATGTGCGAACTTCACCCCAAAAACACGCACAGAGTGTTGCTCCGTACCAACATTCTTCGTATGAATAGAAAACTGTATACATACCTGAAAAATGAGTATAGTGGCAAAGTATTTACCTCTTATAAAAAATTTAAAAAGCTGAAACCTTCTGAAAAACGTAAACTAATTAGTGAGGATGAGAAATTCATCCAGTGTGTATGTGAAGTCTGTTTAAATGTTATAAAAAGGAAATGTTCTTTAAAACAGACCTCAGGAAGTAAAGCTACGTCCGTTATAGAAAAATCATAAAAAAACTCTCCCTCAACATAAAAAATCTGAAAAATAAAAAGAAGTTACTACAGAGAGGAGGAGGAGTATTCCTACCATTACTCTTCTCCGTTATAGCTCCACTGATAACTAAGTGGTTGGCACCATAATGAAGAAGGTTGCTGTACTTCCATATAATGAGTATGAGAAAATGAAGTATAATAATACAGCATCTGTACAGAATTCATTTCAGCCGATTCATCATTCACAATCTCAATATGGCCAGTTATTGCCACCCGCTCAGCAAAATCCACAATCCCAGACCTTATATACGCAGATATTACAGCCTAATGCATTGACATTACAACCTCTTTCACATCATCAACAACACCTCCACCAGCAGAATCCTTATATTGTGAACGATTCATTATCTTTTCAGCAGCCTCTACCTCATAGTTTATATGATCCTAAAGTTGAACAGATAACCAAATACGAGAAAGAAGTGTACAGAATATTAAATTCAGACATTAACATCCATGAGAAACGCATCTTATACCAAGAGGCCATACAAAAATTGATAGATCTTAAAGACTTGCACCTACATCCATCCCTACGTATGCCGCTATCCGATAATGTAGATATTCCTAATGAAGTAAAACTTGAAGTGAAAAATGAAGATATATTTAAAAATATCCTAGAGGAGAGCTTACCTATTAGAGTGCGTAAATCAGGAGTAGCTTTATATAATATTTTAAAAGAACAATTAACTTTGAATGAAGCAGGGCAGATCGTAATTGATGATGAAATAGTTAAAGGGTCAAATATTGTGATTTGATAGCCGATCTCTCACCGTAACTGGAAGAAAGCCCTTAAAAGGCTGACATGATAACAAACAAGAAACTTCAGACTATTGTAAATTTCCCCGAACTTTAATCTTAATACAAGGCATTAGCAGACTTAGATAAATACCCCGTTGACACCTAGACCTGATTCAGTCAATCAGGTACTTCTACGCATCGTAAATATTAACGTGTTACCAGAGGACGAATAAGAAAAACACCTTATAATAGGCTTAGTTGGATTAAGTCGTAATTATGTATTATCATATATATATTTATTAGTCGTAATTTTGTGTATTAAATAAATGCTTTATTTAAAGCTTTTGCTTTTTCTCTTTATCCCTTGTGCCCTGTAATATCACATTTTTGTGGAAATAATATATATATATATATATATATATATATATATATATATTATATATATATATATATATATATATATATATATATATATATATATATATATATAACGCTTACACGTGTGTCAGTAGACAACATGGAAGCGAAGGAGGTAGTTGATAAGTATTACTTCAATCTGAGGGAGCCAAATAGTTTTGGGGGTTTCAGTAGGTTTGCTTTAAGGTATCCTAATATTGAGAAAAAAGAGTTAAAAGCATATTTAGAAGGTGAAGATGCATTTACTCTACATAAACCTGTAAGAAAAAAATTTCCTACACGGAAAACCATATCTCCGCAGCTCGATAGCATATGGCAGTTAGATTTATCGGAAATGATTAAATACAGCTCTTATAATGAAGGCTTTCAATATATACTTTTTACAATTGACGTATACTCTAGATACCTATGGTTGAAACCCTTAAAAGATAAAAGATCAGCTACAGTAGCCAATGCAGTACTTGAAATTATTAAAGATGAAAGGCGAACACCTAAATCATTTTGGACAGATTCAGGAATGGAATTCAAGGGGCGAGAGTTTCAGGAGGTGCTCTGGGAGTATGGTATAAGCTATTACAATACATTTTCCGTAAACAAGGCGGCAATAGTTGAAAGAGTCCAACGTACTATTAAGGAGCGCATGCATAGGTATTTTACTAAGATGAACACTTTTAAATATATTGATATACTTGATGATCTAGCTTATTCTTATAACAGGTCTTACCATAGAACTATAAAGTCAACTCCTTTAGAAATGTCAAAAACTAGAGGCTGTAGCACATCTAGGGTAGAAAAAGAAAACAAAATAAAAGATAATTCAGGAATAAGGTAAGACCATATTTAATAAGAGGATACTCGCCACAGAAGAAAGTTTGAAAGGATTGGTAGACAGGTTGGACTACTGAAGTTTTTAAAGTTCACAATATCCGCCACTCCCGTCGTGTAGTTTAAAGCATATATCTATCTGGAGGATTTAGATGTGAAAAAATAAAAGAGGATTTTATAAACCAGAAATACAAAAAGTAAGTCAACCCTGTAACTCATGAATATAAAAATTGAAAAAATATTAGCTACGAGAGGAAAAGGGAAAAATAAACAGTATCTGGAAATGGAGGGGATATCCTGCTAAGTTTAAAAATTAAATAAAAGAAAGTGGAAAGTTAAGATCATTTATCAGTTGTCGATTATAATCATGGAGAGTGTTAATCACTTTTAGAAACTCTTCCCGGTCTCAGCCTCCTGGATTTACATTCCTGATCATAAACTCTCGATTTACAGACTGTGTTAATGATCTATATACAACTTGAAAAGAGAGGCATTTACGAAGTAGGATTATGTGAAAATGATATTAAATACAGACATAGAAAATTTACCTCACAATCTATTCTGGATGAAAGTGTACAGAAGTGTAGAATGTGTTGAAACTATATTACAAGTGAAAGATACTCGTTATCTGAAAAGGACTACAATTGCCAAAAAGATGAATACGACAACATTTGCTACAAAAGAATACTTTATTGAAGAATTTACTTTACGGAGGTCATATTTTAAATCGGTACCTGCTATTTTTAGTCATTTAAACGTTCTCTTTGATGTGAGTATTATTGTGTAAGGACTTGGTATACAAAACTGAAATGCGTACCTAATGAGATAAAGTAATAATATCTTAAGCTCAAAAGTTAAGTGTAAAACCTACTCCCGAGACCGTGACATTTTTATCTCGAACGAAACACCATGCAGCGTAAAACATATTCGTAAACGTGATGCTGCGTTGGATATTACTTCATGATATCCTACTATGTTGAAGAAGGGTTATACTACGCTGTGGAAATAACCGCATACCAAGGAAGAACTAATCGATGAGCAAGACAGGGTATTACATTATACTTGTATCACATCCGAGATGCTCAAACATCCAGGTATTGCTTATGTATATACAAATATAACTTGATCATTTCAACATTGGTAGGGTAATACTAAAGCTCCTTTATTAAGAGTAGTATATTTTCCTAAAGAGAGTAAAGTTATAACATTTCCTAATGTTCATTATCTACCTGAGTAGATCAAATTTTGACTCTGTACGCGTGCATATAAAGAGTAGAAGGAAATCCCTTCCTTTTACATTACGGCGGCCATTGTTATGCAAAGTTTCATATTAGAAAGAAAAGATTGCAGTAATATACAGCATAATGGAAATATATAAAGAGTGTTAGGCAGATATTTTTTTTTCATCATTAACCATACTTCACAGAGTAAAGATAGTATAAGAAAGACACTCCTGTAATAATGGAAGAAGAAAGGCGTATTCATGAGGATCAAAAATTGCAGAGGGGGGGTACGGCCTTAGGTGGATTTTTTGCCAAAGTATGAGACAGTGCAAGGCCTCTACTCAGGAGAGGGGGATATATAGGTTAAAAAAGGCTATAAGAACAGGGTGCGATCTATTCAAGATTATTGCTGCAGGAATAATCCTCGCCTGCGCATTTAAAAAAGAGTATCGCAGATCTTTCAGATGAGATGTTGAATGATGTTAAGCGTAAAATAAGACGTAAAATGCAGGACAAGGTCGAGGGATCAAGAAGATTGTCATAAAGAAAAAGACTAAACGGAAAAAACCTCTAAAGAAAAAATGTATTGATGTATTTGCTATTTAATTACTAACTGATAACTTTTATACGATGGGTGTATATAAGTAATGTTTTTCATGAAAATGTTCATTATACGGTCAGAGCTCGCACATGCAAGATGCATTTCCTCATCCTTTAGTCTGATGGCTGTAAGAGGTGATGGATCTCTTCTCCGTGAACCCTACACAGATTAGCGTTAGCGAGTCAAACTTTATCAGTATTAATCCTTTGCATTCAATTACCAAGACTAGATGTTCCTCTAGGTTCAATATTCCAGTACTTCTGATCGTACTAGACCCCTCTAATGTTATAGTTGTTTATATGTAAAAACGAATATTCACAAAACCTCGGATGCTTACAGATTCTTTCCTACGGGGGATGACCATATAGTATATACAGGAATCAAATTCCCTGTAACAGTTTCTCCCACGGTTGAAAGTCTACTTAACGGAACTTCAACTAGGGCGTCAGCGGCCTAACTATCTTATAGAAGCTATATATGAGCATTTGTAAAGTTCAGACGACGCTAAGACAGTCTCGTCTCAAATCATCGTGGTTTTGATAGTTTCAAAGATGAAGCTGCACATATAGATAAAGCAGCTAAAATCATAAATAATCTATGAATTTTACGGTCGATTAAATGGCGATATCTTCTCTCAAGAGAGACTCATTCTACCATCTGTAGATACTAGAATCATTTTATCACGTTCAAATCCTAAATAATTGTTTAAAAATAAAAGTAAACCTACTGCACAGCTGTATGTCCGAGAACTGCTTTTCAAACTTTTGGAGCTTATTCTCTTATGTCAGAAAAGATGAAAATTATCACCAAGCGCTCATTTGGAATTGCAAAATTCGCTTTTGAACTTACTACAGCAAAGTACCCTATATAAGAGAGTGAAACCAAGATATTATTTCACTCCAGAGGTGTATCGATTCAATATCCCTAACATTGGGAATTGGAAATTTACGCAGCAGAAATAATGAATGTGGATGTTGGAACATGACGCATACTCTGGAATTATAAAAAGTCACCCTAAAATTCACACCTTTCGGACTAGAGGCATCAGGTTTACATGTGAAGTGGACTTTCCTCACGGACTGATTATGATAATGTTATACAACGTGGAGACCTATCTCTCTCACTGCGTCCTTTTTTACGACTTTAATAGCCAGATACTATCATGGTAATGATACGTGGACAGGCTTAAATCTTGAAGAGTACGCAAAGAATAGTAATTTACTATGCCTATTGATTCCACAGACTGACCTTTCAGCTTGTAACGCCTATCATTTTAAACATTTTTGAGAAAGGGTACCTTAGGATTAAGTCTCTCTTTTGGATCAGTCTACAAACACCCTCACCTGCAGTGGTCTATCTTGAGCTGCTCTGCTTACTCATTGAAATTGACAGAGACGGCAACCGTACTTTTGAATTATTAAAGCATGACATGAAGAGAAATAAAATCGGTTTGTTTAAAATAAACCTCGCTTTTTGGAGTGTTCCCATTAACGAAATAAACTTGTAAAGTTGGGGAAGGGATACCTCTTGATATTCAGATAATGCCTCGTCACATACCTCAACAGGCCATTGGATTTCCGTTTATAGGGCAAAAAACGATGTTTCACATAATTGATTCTTTGAACTTAAAATTTATAATGAATAATCTTATATCACCTTATTTTTAAAATATAATAATGTAAGTTGTGTAAAAACTATGTCTTACCCTGTTCAACCCTTATATTCTAATTTGTGTGGAGTCTTTTGTATATATTTCATTATATGCTTTTTTAAATAATGATGTTTTAATAAACTTGTAAATATATTTGATGCTAAAAATTTGTATGTCAATGATTTTAAAGTTTCTAATTATGTAATAAATGCTTTAAAATGAAAATGCGATTTTACTACCCCTAAAACTAGTGTATATAAAAAGGTTATTTAATAAAATTTCGTACAATTTTTAAAAATTTATAAGTATAACTATGGTGTGTTTACATTACAATTTTAAATAATAGTATTAAACAAAATAATAATAATAATAATAAATAAAAAGTATTAAACAAAAATAATAAATAAAATAACTAATAATAAAAATAAATAAAAAAGTTATTAAAACCAAAATAAAAAACATAATGTTAATACATATATGAGTGAGTTAAAACAGTAAAGCTGAAAGGTTAAAGCAGTAAAGCAGAAAGTTAAAACAGTAAGCAGAAAGTTAAAGCATAAGCAGAATGTATATAGCTCTCGAGTGTGTAGTGTGTTGAGAGTTAAAGCGAGTAAAACAGAGATTTAAAAGCAGTAGAAGCAAGGTAAAATAAAAGGCATGCGAATCCTAGGTAACACCTCTATTGATTTACTGATTTACTGCTTTTAAGGTATGTAAAGCAGAGAGTTAAAGCAGTAAAACAGATAATAGCAGTAAAGCAGAAAGTTTTAAGCAGTAAAGCAGAGAGTAAAGAAGTTAAAACAGAGGTTAAGCAGTAAAGCGATAGTTAAGCAGTAAAGCGTAAACAAAAGCATACTAATCCCTACGGTAAACCTCTAATTGATTTACTGATTTCACTGCTTCTAAGGTATGTAAATCAGAGGAGTTAAAGCGAGTAAAGCATATAGTAAAGCAGTAAAGCAGTAGTTACAGCAGTAAAGCAGAGAGTTACAAGCAGTAAAGAGTAGTTAAAGCAGTTAAAACAGTAGTATTACAAAAAGGCATACTAATTCCCTAGGCTGTTTAGTAATAACACCTCTATTGATTTACTGAATTTACTGCTTTAAGGTATGTAAGTACTATGTTTTGTGATGAGAGTA
>JABUQX010118087.1:12500-20553 GCA_015478945.1 Trachelipus rathkii
ATATGAAGTCTCCATCCCCTGTGTACTTGAATTACTTATATATATATATATATATATATATATATATAGAGCAGTCCCTGTGTACTAGATATACATATATATATATATATATATATATATATATATATATATATATATATATATATATATATATATATATATATATATATATATATATATATATAAATTAAATTTCTATTTGAAGAGAGTTATTAAAAGATTCATTATGTATATATAATGCCCTTGCAAACACCAAATTCTATATGCAGAAAGGCTGAAATAAACCTATTAAAACAGAAGGAGTTTAAATTATGTACGGTATTTTAAGTAGTGTTTATACTGTAAAACTGAGGAGCAGAAAAATTATATTATTACTATATGAGACAATGTTAAATTGCTTTTTACAAAATAAAGGGACAGGTAAGATTAACAGTATTTTGTTTATTATTTATAGCGAGACCGCATGCTATTTATACGAATTTATATGCGCATACAGAAATGTCTAAGATTAATAGCAACATTAGCATTATAGAAAAACTTTTGCTACCCTATTTGAGGTCGCAAATAAAAGACTATTGTCATGTGAAGAAAATGCAAAAAAAAAAAAAAAAATAATAAAAAAATAACAGAAAACAACAACAACAACAATTTAGATAATATTATTAATTAAAACAAAAACACCTGAAAGTACCAGAATATTTTGGAAATATAAATAAATAAAACTTTAAAATGAAAATAACAAAATAAAAACAATAAAGGAAAAAAAATCTGATAAAAAAACGATTTGAAATTTGGAAGCAATGCATAATAAAATAGAAATGGAAAAGAATATAAAAAAGTCTTCGTTCAAAAGAATAGAAAATTTAGAGATAAAAAAAAAGAATGTTTCCAATAAAGCTGAGAATAACGAATCAGTATTAAAAGTTAAAAATTAAAATAAATAAAAGAAAATAATATAAAATTGAAATAAAAGAATATGACGAAAATGTAAGCAATGACCAGAAGAAGAACTTCAAAAGACCATTAAACAATAAACAATTCAAGATGGATTTATTGAAAGTGAAAATAAGAGAGAGAGAGAGAGAGAGAGAGAGAGAGAGAGAGAGAGAGAGAGAGAGAGAGAGAGAGAGAGAGAGAGAGAGAGAGAGAGAGAGAGAGAGAGAGAGAGAGAGAGAGAGAGAGAGAGAGAGAGAGAGAGAGAGAGAGAGAGAAACACACAGACACACAGACACACAGACACACAGACACACAGATAGGAAATATAATAAGAAAGAAGTAGCAATTAAAGAAAAAGGAATTATTCAAATAAAGCAGAGAGTAACAAATGAAAAA
Source organism: Trachelipus rathkii (assembly GCA_015478945.1). Taxonomy (NCBI): domain Eukaryota; kingdom Metazoa; phylum Arthropoda; class Malacostraca; order Isopoda; family Trachelipodidae; genus Trachelipus; species Trachelipus rathkii. The sequence goes on from JABUQX010118087.1 coordinate 13,833, forward strand.
AATATGATAAATATAAGAGTTAGGATATAAAAAAAATCCTGAAAAATTGTAATAAATGAATATGAAGATAATGTAAGTAAAGACAAGAAGAAGAACTGAGAGAGAGAGAGAGAGAGAGAGAGAGAGAGAGAGAGAGAGAGAGAGAGAAAGAAAGAGAGAGAGAGAGAGAGAGAGAGAGAGAGAGAGAGAGAGAGAGAGAGAGAGAGAGAGAGAGAGAGAGAGAGAGAGAGAGAGAGAGAGAGAGAGGATTCATTAACATTTTAAAAGATCCATTCGAAGAGAGCTCTAGGTTGAAATAACAAATATAAGAAAGGTAACATATCTGACGAAATATTTCTCCCTGTCAAAAACCAATTTTGGAAAAGAAAGTTTTGAGAGAAATATTTTCCCAAATTGAAAAATGAAATAACGCTCCTTCCCTCATTATATTGTTTGTTTCTCCACTTTTAATATACGCACACGTTTACACACCCTTTTGCATACACACTGATATGATGGGGCAGAATCACCTGTGTGCTTGAATTGCTCATGTGTGTTGTGTTTTAACAGTTATTCGTATTTCGTAGTTGCAAAGGTGAATGTCATATTACTTTTTATTATTAATATAAACAATATTCGAAAATTAGACAGTAAATACGTAGAAAGAGTTAACAATAAACGTATCATTTGCTTACTAAATTAAATTAAATATAAATTAAATTTCTATTTGAAGCGAGTTATTAAAAGAGTCATCATGAATACATATTGCCTCTTAGAACATTAAATTCTATATGCAGAAAGGCTAAAATAAACGCTATTAAAACAGATGGAGCTAAATTATAGAGCGGTATTTTAAGCAACTTTGATCCTGTTCAACGGAGAAGCGGAAACCTTATTAAGAGTTTAGACTGTTATTAGATTCTGTTTTACAGAACAAAGTGATGGGTATTATTTAACAGTATTTTGTTTATTATTTACTCTTATAGTGTGGCTGCATGCTATTTATGGGAATTTATATGTGTAAATAGAAATGTTAAAGATTAATAGTTGTGTTATAGAAATAAAGTTTTCAAATCGTGTTTGAAGTTGCAAAATAAAGATTATTGACATGTGAAGTTAATGCAGAAAAGAAGAAGAAAAAGGAAAAATGACAAAAATCAATAACAACGACAACAACAACAACAACAACAACAACAACAACAACAACAACAACAACAACAACAACAACAACAACAACAACAACAACAACAACAACAACAACAACAACAACAACAACAACAACAACAACAACAACAACAACAACAACAACAACATTGCTAAGAGTAAAAATTACATACTTAAAACATTGGGAAATATATGAATGTTTTGAAAATATAAATAAATAAAATTTTAAAAGTAATTAAATAAATAAAAAAAATCAAACTTGAAAAGGAAAATTACACAATAAAAACAATACACGAAAAAAAATCTAATAAAAAATGGATTTGAAAATTTGGAAGCAATGCGCAATAAAATAAAAAAAAGGTAAAGAATAAAGAAAAGTCATCGTTAAAAAGAATTGAGTATTTTAGAGATAAGGAAAATGAAGGAATGATTAAAATAAAGCTGAGAATAACGAACCAACATAATAAGTAAAATATAAGAATTAAAATACAAAAAAAAAAAAAAAAAATCATGAAATTTTAATAAAAATGAATATGGAGATAATATAGAGAGAGAGGAGAGAGAGAGAGAGAGAGAGAGAGAGAGAGAAGAGAGAGAGAGAGAGAGAGAGAGAGAGAGAGAGAGAGAGAGAGAGAGAGAGGGGAAATATAATAAGAGATAAGTTAGCTACCGTGGCTCAAACGGTAGATCGACGGAATCGCATGGCAAGATCGTGGGTTCGAATCCTAGTTCGGATCCTAGGTAGAAATTACCTAGAAAAGTTCCCCTCCTTGAATAGGGCTATGCCCGTGAGGTGTGAACTTTAATTAAAAAAAAATATATATTAAAAATAATTATATTATTAGTAAAAATTTTAAAAATCATGTATCAAAAATATCATAAAATATAAAATAGAATAAAATTAAGAAACTTATTGGTAAAGAAAGGGAAATATTTCAAAAGAAACAATGATTAAAAAAGAGGTAAAACAGATATAATGCAAATAACTCTAAGGATTAGAAATAAGGATGATAATAAGATCTATGACGTCACTAAAGAGATAAATAAATTTACATAAAGTTTAAAGCTCAAGGGAGGAACAGCCAAATTGAGTTACAATATTAGAAAAAGGTTCTTGAAGCATTTGTAGCCGATATGCTTGAAAAAGACGCAAAATTACTTCGTATCATTTAACGTCCGAGCGGGACGAAGCCAATTCCTATGAAAGAATAGCTCATATTCTCCCACCTGACCAGTTGCGAACCTGGGACTCTTGCTTTACTTGGTGAGTGCTCTACCACTGAGCTATTGGGCTCTTTATATTATATATATATATATATATATATATATATATATATATATATAGAACATATATATATATATATATCATATATATATATAATATTATATATATATATATAATTATATTTTTATAATATATATATATATCTATATATATATATATATATATATATATATATTATAATAGAACTTATTGTGGGAAGGTAAAGAAAATTGGCTCCTCTGGGTCGAACCAATGCATGTTGCGACTGAGACCGACATACTCGGACGCTCTACCGACTGAGCTATCCTCTAACCCAAAAGTTAGATCAAGAACGCTTTCAAACGACTGACCCTTTAAGGCGATATCAACAGGTTTCAACCCATGTCCATCCTCGTTCTGTAGACTTAATAGTCGAACCTCAAGATTCGGCTCAATCGGAACATAATCTTTAATATATATATATATATATAATATTATATAATATTATATATATATATATCTATATATATTATATATATATATTATATATATAGAATATATATATAAAGCTAATATATACTATACGTAGATATATATATATATATATATATATTATTAATAGTGGAGTGAGACATATATTAGTACTATAGTAGTATTAGTATTAATATATATATTTAATAACTATATCATATAATTAATGATGATATATATATATATATATATATATATAATATATATATATATATATATATATATATATATATATATAATATTAATATAAATATATTATAATATATATATATATTATAAAATATATATATATATAATAATAATAGTATATATATATATATACATTTATAACAAGTTATATAACACAACAAGTGTTTGTCTGGTCAATATCCAGCATACATTTCCGACTCCTCTTGTGGATGGAGTATAAATGGTGGTCAAATATGTCACTCTAGAGCAAGAGTGTCAAACACGCGGCCCATGGGCCGCATGCGGCCCATCAAGCTTTTCCATGTGGCCCAGCCCATGACAATTTAAAATTTTTCAAGATAATTTATTTTCAAATTTCAAATTATTGATCAATTAAATATATATATATATATATATATATATATATATATATATATATTTATATATATATATATATATATATATATATATATATATATATATATATATATATATATATTATATATATATATTATATATATATATTATATTTTGATAATACTATATATGTTATTTATATATAATGTATAATTTGTATATATATATATATATATATATATATTATATAAATATATATTTTATAATATATATATAATATATATATATATATATATATATATAATGTATATTTCGCTTAACATATATATATACAAGTAAGTATAATTATATATATATATATATATATTATATATATATATATAATATGCGGCGCCACGAGGACTGTTTTGTAGTCAGTGTGGCACTCCACGGTAAATGAGTTTGACACCCCTGGCTTAAGGTGAAGTAATTTTGAGTCTTTTTCAAGCATATCTGCTACAAATGCTTCAAGGAACCTTTTTCTAATTTTTTAACTCAATTTGGCTGTGCCTCCCTTGAGTTTTAAACTTCATGTAAATTTATTTATCTCTTTAGTGACGTCATAGATCTTATTATCATCCTTATTTCTAATCCTTAGAGTTATTTGCATTATATCTCTTTTACCTCTTTTTTAATCATTATTTCTTTTGAAATATTTCTCTTTCTTTACCAATAAGTTTCTTATTTTTATTCTATTTTATATTTTATGATTTTTTTTTACATGATTTTTTTTAATTTTTTAGTAATAATTATTATTTTTTATATCTAACTTTTCTTTTATTATATATCCTTTCTCACTCTCTGTCTGTCTGTCTGTCTGTCTGTCTGTCTGTCTGTCTCTCTCTCTCTCTCTTCTCTCTCTCTCTCTCTCTCTCTCTCTCTCTCTCTCTCTCTCCTCCTCTCTCTCTCTCTCCTCTCACTCTCTCCTCGTCTCATCTCTCTCTTTCTCTCTCTCTCTCTCTCCTCTCTCTCTCTCTCTCTCTCTCTCTCTCTCTCTCTCTCTCTCTTTTCAATTCTTTTTTTGTTTACTTACATTACCTTCATATTCATTTATTACAATTTTTGATGATTTGTTTTCTTATATTTCAATTCTGGTATTTATATTTTTATCTTATTATTCGTTATTCTAAGCTTTATTTGAATAATTCCTTTTCCTTATCTCTAAAATATCAATTCTTTTTAACGATGACTTTTCTTTATTCTTTACCTTCTTTTATTTTATTATGCATTGCTTCCATATTTTCAAATCCCTTTTAATTAGATCTTTTTCGTGTATTGTTTTATTGTGGAAATTTTCCTTTTGAAGTTTGATTTCTTTTTATTTATTTAATTACTTTTGAAAATTTATTTATTTATATTTTCAAAACATTCAACTATTTCCCAATGTTTTTTCATGTAATTCTTACTCTTGGCTATGTGTTGTTGTTGTTGTTGTTGTTGTTGTTGTTGTTGTTGTTGTTGTTGTTGTTGTTGTTGTTGTTGTTGTTGTTGTTGTTGTTGTTGTTGTTGTTGTTGTTGTTGTTGTTGTTGTTTTGTTGTTGTTGATTTTTGTCATTTTCTTTAATTTTTTTTTATTTTCTGCGTTGACTTCACATGTCAGTAATCTTTTATTAGCAACTTCAAATACGGTAGCAAAACTTTATTTCGATAACACTATTATTAATCTTAAACATTTATATATATACATATATATATATATATATATATATATATATATATATAATATATTTATAAATATAAATATTATATATATATATATATATATTATATTTATTATATATATATTATATTATATATATATATTATATATATATATATATATATATATATATGTATCTTTATAGATATTATATATATATATATATATATATAATATATCATATTATATATATATCTATATATATTATATATATATATATTTTATCTATAGACATCTATATATAATATATATATAATATATAAGTAGTTAGGAGTGCACAACTGACAGCCAAACTGAAATCCGGAAGTTGCAACCGGATGTTGCAAATGTTGCAAGCAACATTTTGCAACATTTGGTTTTTCAAGCTTAACGGGTGTCAAGGTTAGGGTTTTTTTAAGGTCGTGAGACCGAATTTAGGTCTAGAAGACTGGTTTTGGAGGTTTAGTCCCCTAAAGGGGGGCGGAGCCCCACAGAGGGGAAGCGTTTTTGGTTCCTAGAAGGTTTTAAATGATCGGTAGATCTTTTTTGATGGTTCCAATCGATTTATCATGTTTTTTACACCAAGTCGACGTTTCAATCGTCTTTCTACGTGGCTCTGGTTGTTTTTTTACATTGAAAAATATAATTGGAAAGAAATAGAATACTAATAATTCACATTCGATTAATCGCTGTAATAAGTGAACCACCTGCGCTCGATAGGATAAGGAAAATAGGGTATCGCTTCAAACTTGGAATATAATCTATGTGGTGATAAACTGCATCCCACGTCGAGTTTTGGTGACCGGTCACCCCTTAAGGGGGTGTTCCCCTTAGACCAGAGGTCAAATACGTCTGAAAACCATGTAGGGCCTTAAACGTCGGAGTAGCAATGTTGGATGTGAGCTTATATGATACGTAATCGTTCGTCGGAGACGAGATTACGTCCCTCTGCGTTCCCCTCCGTCGGGGGACGCTGCCCCCCTAATAAAATTAAAATAATCGTAGAAGACTGAAACTTGGAGACAGGTTAGAGGAGATTCGGAGTCTGAGACGGAGTTGGAGTTGGATTCGATTCGGGGTTCAGGGACCCCCCGGAGGGGTCCCATTTGAAAAATAGAAAAAGAAATGCATAGATGCAAAACAGAGGAAAAAGAAAAGAAAAGAAGAAGGAAAAGGAAGAAAGAAGGAAGGAAGAAGAATGAGGAAAGGAGAGTCTGAGAAGGAATCAGAGACAGAGGAGCCGGAGTCAGTACCGGCTCCGGTGTTGGGGAGCCAGTGTCGGTGCTGAGTAATAAACCTTCGTATACAACAATTGTTGGTTCTTCTATTATGTTAAAATTGGGCCTGTAAGATTTGAAATAATGGTTTCACAACATCAAGAAAAAAATAAATAATAAAATACAATAAAATAAATAAATAAATAATAACTAAAATAAATAAATAATAAATAAACTAATATAACTTAATAAAATTCATATTCTTTTTATGTTAGAACTTAACCAAATTACGTTTTTTACCATACCCTAACAGTAAATCAGTAAATCAAACCACCAAACCTACAC
>JABUQX010118088.1:10000-15425 GCA_015478945.1 Trachelipus rathkii
CATCCACCCCCATTGCTTAACATAGACATTCATTCATACTTGCAACATGCTCTTCTTGACCAACACAAATAATCATACTCCTTCACTTCGGCTGTTCGGCCCCATCTCTTCCTACACAAGCTGTATACTTATGATAGTTTTGTGTTCAAAAAATCCCAATTGCACACGTCCTTTCTCACAGAATATCAGCTTCCTCATTCATCTCCCGCACCCCAAGAGTCCTTTTATACCAATCACTTTTTGACCACCTTTATAGCCATCAAGTTTCCGCCACAATTATTTTTGAAGACCCCTCATCAGTTCAACGCCCATCAGATTGGTCAGAAAGTCTCACATCTCATCAACTTTCACAAATGTACCATGTTTAACAGCACAAAACATATTTAACATTAATCAAGTTTAAATTTGACCAGTAGTTGTTGAAGTATTCACGTCGCAAAAAAAAATCCACCATTGCACTGTGCTACAGTCACTCATACAGAATCGTAAATAGTTTTCTCTCCCATTCAATTCACTTTTCTAGCACAAATACATTTACCCACACCATTCACTTCAATTCTTTCATCTTTCGTTTTAGTCAAGCAAGCAGATAAGTTCTCTTTCTAATACACCATCACCCTCTTTCCTCTTTCTTTTCGCTTTTATTCCTCTAACTTCATGTACCAGACGTATCATACGTCAGCCGAAAGATACAACGTCGTTTACGGGTTTGGACAGGTCCGAGGCATACATGAGCATTCCTTGAATGTGTTGAAATAGTTTTAAGGAGTCCCCACCAGTTACACTGTTCCTTTTAGTTGCTCTAACGGCAGCAGAATATACGTTTGGGAATGATATCTCACACCACATAGAGAATCCCCGATATAGTATATTATATTAATATATTATATATATATATATATATATATTATATAATTAATATATTATATATATAATATATTATATAATTATATATATATTATATATAACAATACGTATATTAATTTCTCTTGGGTATCTTTATGGTTGGTAATAATGGAAGATTGCTGTGCTTACGCAGTTAATCTGCATGTATATTGAAATCCCCATTTTTTGTTATAGTTCACATTATTTACATGAATATTACACTGATTTAATGGTAGGCCATATTCACCAAATCGCGACAATTCAGAACCATATAACTAAAATTCCTCTAAATAAGTGCGAACAATTTTGGTTCCTTTATTTACAGTATTATTCATATTAACTGTATATATTTACACGTGAAATATATATATATATTATAATATTTATATATTATATATATAATATATATTAATATTATATATTAAATATATATATATATAATATATAAATATATATATATTATATATATTTTAATAATATTATATATTATATATATATATATATATATATATATATATATATATATATATATTATATCAATAATATAGTTAAAAAAGAAAATATTTGCTTTTTATATTATTTTTTATATTTTATATTTATATAATTGTATGATTATATATATATATATATATATATATATATATATATATCTTATATATATATTAATAATATATATTATATAGTATATATAATATAACGGTATATATTATATATATTATATATATATAATATATATATATAATATATATTATATATATATATATATATATTATATATATTATATATTGTGTGTGTGTGTGTATATATTATATATATATAATATATATTATATATCTATATATAATATATTATATATATTTTATATATATTTATATATAATATATATATATATATATATATATATATATATATTAGTAGGGGATTTACAAGGGATAGAAAGCTTTTTGGAAGAAGCTCGAAATGTTAAAAATGAAGTAAGGGAAATTTGCATAGAAATAATGAATAGGGATGGTGCTTTCGTACTGATGAAGTGGATTTGAAGGGATAGTGAGGAGGGAACACTTCGAAAATGCTACATAATTGTAGTAATTGATGGGAGTCATAGCGAATGGGTATGTGGTTTTGATGGTGGCAAGAAGAAACATATACTTGTGGGGATGAGGTTAATTAGTAGGGAGGAGTATAGGTAGGGTGAGAACGTTGAGATGGTAGATTCTGAGGCATAGGATGGATTAATGGGTGAAATGATTCAAGAATGGAGGAGAGATGGTGATTGACCGGATTTGGAAGTTGTGTAAAGCGTTTATGATGGGTATAGTTCCGAGAGGTTGGAGGAGAGCATAATACCCTTAGATAAGGGTAAGGGGGATAAAGGGAACTTTAGGAATTATAGAGGAATTAGTCATGGGTGTTATAGGGAAGATAATGTGGCTGGTATTCTGGTAGAAATGAGGGACGTCTTTTTAGTGACTGGGGGGACTGACTTGGTGAAGAAAAGATGCATTTAGAAGTGGTAGAGGATGTGTATATCAAATTTTTAATTGAAGGCAATGTTTTGGAAAAAATGAAGAGAAGTAGAATAAGTTATATCGTAGGTTTTATGGGTTTGCACGGTGTAATGACAGGATTAATAAGCGAAGTCTTTGGCGGTGTTTAGTGATATTGGTGTTGGTGGTGTGAACTTCTGAATGGAATCAAAAGTAAATATGACGATGTAGTGAAGCGTGTGTAGAATAAATGGAGTCGAAAGGGATTTGGTTTAATATTAATAGCGCAGTAAGGCAGGGATGTGTTTATGTCTCCTGGTATTTAATTTGTATATGGATAGGTGTTTATGAATGAGATTAGAGGTTGGGTGGAGGGGAAGTGTCAGACTGCTAGAGAATTGGAGGTTGCACGCTTATTGAATGCGGATAGAATTTGGGTGGTGTGGTGAATCTGAAGAGTGCTTGAGGAGATTATTTTAAGATGGGTTTGGAGGCGTGTCGTAAAAGGAGGGGTTTGAAAGTAAATGTAGATAGAATAATGGTTATGGTGGTAGGTGAGGAAAGTCCGCAGTGTGAAGTTATGTTGAGTGAGCAGCTGGAACAAGTGCTGAGTTTAAATATTTTTAGGATATATGTTGGATGAAAAGGGTAACGGATGATGCAGAATGGTTGTAGGGAAGTTGTGAATGGTCGGAAGGTGGCTGGATCAAATACTTGATGGATATAAAGGGACTAAGTTCTTGAGTGCGCTAGAGGGTTTTGCATGAGGGTATGTTTCTTACATGTGGGTTAATGTATTGTAGTAAACTATGGTTGGAATAGAGGTATAGATTTCTAAGGTTCAAAGGGTTCGATGGAACAATCTTAAGGGCGTTTAGGTGATGAGAAGCAATTGATAAATGAGGAATAAGCTTTAGAGAGGTTGTTGGTGTGAAGAAGGCGTAAATGAGAAAATAAACAGAGTATAGAGATAGTTTGGTCATATGAAAACGATGGATGATAGTCGTGGATAAACAGATCGTATAGTTGGGTGAGTTGCTGGGAACGACGGCTGGGAGACGCGAAGAAAAAGTGATTGAAGTTAGTAAAGGAATGCCTGAAGGAGATTAATGTGAGTTTGGCAGAGGCTAGAAGAAAGGTGCATACCGGAGTGAATGGCGGGGTTTTGGTGAGGGGGGACGGTGGGGAAAAGGGGAGGCCTTTCTTTTAACTTGCGTCATTTTCTTCTACTACTTTCTGCTCAGGTGTATGCTATGCCTCACCCCCTCTAATTTGGAATGGAATATAATATAATAATATAATAATAATATAATAATAATCAATAATAATAAATAATAATAATAATATAATAATAATAATAATAATACTATAATAAAATAGTAATATTATATATTATATATATATATATATTATAAATATATATATATATATAATAATATATATTATATTTATAATATTATTAGTACTATATATTATATATATATATATATTTATATATATAATATTATTGTATATATATATATATATATTATACTATATATATAATATATAATATATATATATATATATATTTATATATATATATAATATATATATATATATTATTATATATATATTATATAATATCATAATCTATAATCTATAACAGACTCAGGAAGAGCTTTCGCCGTCAGTAGGTCAGTTCCCTTCTTCTGGCCGAAATTTTAACCAGAACACTCAGAAAGCAATTTCTCGGCCGCAGGGTTTGGACGCCAGTCTCAGTAAAAACTCTCAGGTAGGGTTTCCGCCCTTCAGCTAGAATAGCATCTCTCCCATTATGCATAAACTGCATCTTTGTTCTAGGCTCATGTCTCAACGCTGGACAAGAGTGATTCAAGCAAAGGAAAGGACCAGGGTTGCTAGCCCTGTCGCCCTATAACCATGCGAAGAAGATTTTCATATGTCCTGACCGCGTCGAAAACTTCAATATCATCTCTTCCTTGACTGGGTGCTGAAACAGGCTAACTCGACCAAAATTATCACATAAGAAGTAGATTCAATTATTTGTAGTATTCTAATAATACTAAAAAGAAAATTTCCCAATTTTTCTTCCTTAAATAATTATTTTATGAAATCATATTGAACTAATAAATAAGTTTTTAGTGTCTTACTTTTTTAGCTTTTTAAATTTAAAAAAAACTTAATTTATAATTTTATTTTAATTTCGAAATATTATCCAATAAATATTTTAAATATATTATTAGTTTATAAAATTTCTTTCGCAACTTCTATATAGTAAAATAGCTTGATTCTCTTCCAAAGAGTTTTTATTTCTTCAGTTTCATTCAACCCTTCTTTGTTCTTTCATATTTATCTTCCAGTGTTTTCAATGAGTCAAACTTAGACGACATCACATCATATTTATATATATATATATATATTAATATATAATATTATTTATATATATATTATATATATATATTATATATATTATATATCCTATATTATATTATTAAATGAATTTGGATCTTACCCTGTAGCAATTCTTAGATTTTTAAATTGTACTGAAAATTAATTAAGCAGTATCCATTGGTTCAATAGGATAAGATATATATACACAAGTATTTATTATCCGATCTCATAATTTCTACATAAGAAATATAAAGAGTATATACACACCCATAATCTATATTTATATAATATTATTATATATATATATTATATAATACTATACTATATATATATATATATTTATTATTATATATATATATATATCATTATATATATATATATATATACTTATATATATATCAAGAATAAAAAAACATTTTTTGTTTTTTGAAAGCTTGTATATATATAATATATATATATACTATACTATATATATATATATATATATAAATTTATATTATATTATATATATATATTTTATATTACTATATATATTATAATCAATATATTATATATATATATTTAAATATATTATAATATATATATGTAATATATATATATTATTCTATAATATTTTATATATATATATATCATATATAAATTATCTATACATATAATACATA
>JABUQX010118089.1:0-15243 GCA_015478945.1 Trachelipus rathkii
TGAAAAAGGCAAATTCCTATTAAAATTGCAAATGACCTAATTGAAAAGGGCAAATACCTGTTTAAAAGGCAAATACCTATTAAATGATTGCAGGAACGCGCTCAATCAAAAAGGTGCTATAATGACTATTAAAGGGCCAAATACCTATTAAAAATAGAGCAACATACCTTATTGAATAAAAAGGCAATACCTTTAAAAAAGGGCAAATACTATTAAAAGACAAATAACCATTATGTAAAAAGGCAGCATACCTATTAAAAAAGGCAAATACCTATTAAGGAAGGACAAATACCTATTGAAAAGGAAATAACTATTAAAAAAGCAAATACCTATTAAAACTGCAACTAAATTGCTAATACATATTCAAAAGAAAATAACCCTATTAAACAACGGCAATACCTTTAAAAATTTGGCAAAATACCTATTGAAAACGGCAAATACTTTATTAAAAAAGGCAATACCTATTGAAAAGCAAATACCTGATGTAAGAATTGCATAATACCTGATTTTGAAAAGGCAAATAGCCTGATTAGAAGGGCAAATACCTATTAAAAAGGGCAAATAGCCTATCCTAAAAGGCAAATACTTATTAATAAGGCAAATACCTATTGAAAAGGCATATACCTATTAAAAGGCAAAGATGACGGCTATTAAAAAAGGCAAATACCTATTACAAAAGGCAAAATACCCATGAAATTGCAACAAATACATATTAAAAAGGCCAACACCTATTAAAAAGGCAAAATACCTGATTGAAAAAGGCAAAATTGACTTACTTAAATTGCAATGTACGCTACTGACAAGACAGGCAAATGACCTATTAAAAAGGAATACCTATTAGTAAATGACCTATTAAAAGGCAAATACTATGAAAAAGGCAAATACCTATTAACAAAGTGCAAAACCTAATGTAAAAAGGCAAATACCTATTGAAAGGGCAAATACCTATTAAAAAGGCAATACCTAATAAAAATGCAAATACCTATTAAAAAGGCAAATACTAATTAAAAAGGCAAATACCGTATTAAAGGCAAATACTCTATTAGAAATTGCGAAAATACCTATTAAAGAGGGCAAATACTGTATTAAAAAGGCAAATCCTATTAAAATGGCAAACACCTATCAAAAGGGCAAATACCTACTTAAAAAGGCACACTACCTATGTAAAAAGAAGCGAAAATACCTATTTTGAAAAGGGCAATACCTATTTAAAAAGCGCAAATAACCTATTGAAAACAGACAACTGACCTATGTAAAAAGGCAAAATACCTGATTTAAAAAGGCAAATACCTTTAAGGAAATGGAAAATACCTAGTTACAAAGGCAAACTGACCCTATTAAAAAGGGCAAATACCTATTAAAAGGCAAATAGCTATTAAAATTGCAAATATCTATTAAAATGCAAATACCTATAAAAAGTCAAATACCTGATTAAAAAGGCCAGAATACCGTATTAGAAATTCCAAATATATGTAAACAGGGCAAATGACGCGGTATAAAAAGGAATAACCGTTAAGAGAAGGCAATACAATATGTAAAAGGCAAACAGCCTATTAAAAAGGCAAATACCTACTAAGATTGGCTAATTACCTATTCAAACAGACAAATACCTATTACAAGGCAAATGACCTTTATAATGCATACCTATTAAAAGGCAAATACTTATTAAAAAGGCAATTACCTATTAAAATTGCAAACACCTATCAAAAGGGCAATACCTATTAAAAGGCAAGATGTACCTATTTTAGAAAAAGCAAAAGTACCTATTGAAAAGGCAATAGCCTATTAAAAAGGGCAAATGACCTATTCAAAACGACAAATACCTATTAAACAAGGCAAAGTGACCTGTGACTTAAAAACGGCAAAATACCTGTGTGTAAAAATGAAAATACCTATTCAAAAGGCAAACTACCGTGTTCAAGAAGGCAGAATACCTATTAATAAAAGAAGATACCAATTTTACAAATTGGCAAATATCTAAGCAAAAGGGGAAAATACATATTACAGAAGGCAATACCTGTTAACAGGCAAATACCTATTAAAATTTGGGCAGATACCTATTAAAAGGCAAAATGACCTGATTAAAAAAGGCAATACCGGTATTAACACAGGGGCAAATGACCTATTAAGAAGGGCAAATATGCCTTTAAAAGGCACATACCTGTAAAAGAGGCAAACTACTGTATTGAAAAAGGCAGAATACCTATTTAAATTTGCAAAACACCTGACAAAGGGCAAATACCTATGTAAAAACGGCAATGCGCTATTAAAAACAGCGAATACGGTAGTTGAAAAAGGGCAAATACTCTATTTAAAATAGGCAAAATAACTGATTACAAGAACAAATACCTGTTAAAAAGGCAAATACCCTATTAAAACAGGCAAATAACCTTTGTGAAAATGAATAATACCTAGTTAAAATAGGGCAAATAGCCTATTAAAATAGCAAATACCTTATTAAACAGGCAAATACCTATTAAATTGCAAATACCTATTAAAAAAGGCAAATATTTATTAAACTGACAAATACCTATTAAAAAGGGCAAATGACCTATTAAACATTGCAAAATACCTATTAAAAGTTGCAAATACTTTATTACAAAAGGCAAATACCTTATTAAAGGGCAAATACCTATTAAAAAAAGGCAAATACCTATAACAAAGGCAAATACCTATTGAAAAAACAAAAATAGCCTATTAAAAAGGCAAATACCTATTAAAAAGGGCAGAATGACTTATAAAAAAGACAAATACGCGGTATTAAAGAAGGGCAAATACCTATTAAAAAGGCAAATGACTATTAAAAATGCAAATACCTATTAAAAAGGCCAATACCTATTAAAAAAGGGCAAATACCTATTGAACAAAGGCCAAATACCTTATTGAAAAAGGCAAATACCGTAATTTAAAATTGCAGAATACTGTTGAAAAGGCAAATACTTATTAAAGAAAGGCCAACATACCTATGTAAATGTGGCAAACACATATCAAAAGGCAAAATGACAAATATTAACACAAGGAAATGCCTATGTAACAAAAGGCATAATGACGTGATGTAACAAAGACGGCAAATGACCTATTAAAAGGCAATACCTATTAAAAACGACAATGAGCCTATTAAAAAGTGCAAACATATTATTAAAAAGGCAACTACCTTTTAAAAACTGAAGAATACCTATTAAAAAGGCACATACCTATTTAAAAGGCAAATTACCTATTAAAGGCAAATAACCTATTAAAATTGCAAACATCACCTATTAAACTGGCAAATACCTATTAAAAAGTCAAATACCTATTGAAAAGGCAAATACCTATTAAAAATTTAAAAATACCTATTAAGAAGGCACAAACCTATTAAAAAGGCAAATACCGTATTAAGAAGAGCAATGACCTATTAAAAAGGGCAAATAGCTATTGAAAAAAGCAAAATCCTATTAAAATTGGCAAACTAACATGTGGCTAATACGTATTTGAAAACGACAAATGACGTATTAAAAAGGCAATGATACCTATGTGAAAATGCAAGATACTATTAAAAAAGGCAAATACTTATTTAAAAAGGCAAATACCTATTGAAAAAACAAATACCTATTTAAAATGGCAAATACCTATTTAAAAGGCAATACTATTAAAGGCAATAACCTATTAACAGGCAAATACGCTATGTAAAAAGGCAAACTACTATTTAAAGACGGCAATACCTATTAAAAAGGCAAATAACCTATTAAAAGGCAATACCTTATTAAAAAGGCAAATACCCTATTAAAAAGGCAAATACCCATTGAAAATTGCACAATAGACCTTTTCAAAAGGCAAATATTTTTTAAAAGGGCAAATACCTATGTAAAAGGCAAATACCTATTTAAAATTGCAATTACCTATGAAAAAGGCAAATACCTATTAAAAAGGCAAATACCTATTAAAAAAGTAAATACCTATTAAAAAGGCAAATACCTATGAAGAAAAGGCAAATACCTATTAAAAATGCAACCACCTATCTTAAAATTGCAATATCTATTAAAAAGGCAATACCTGATGTAAAAAAGGGCAAATATCCTATGTAAAAGGCAAATACTATTACAATTGCGGAATATCTATGTAAAAGGCAAATGACCATATTAAAAAGGCAAATACCTATTAACACATTGGCAAAATGACCTATTAAGAGGCAAATGACTGTATTAAACAGGCAAATACCTATTGAAAAATCGAATACCCCTATTAAAAGGGCAAAATACCTATTAACAACGGCAATACTATTAAAAAAAGCAAATAGCTATTAGAAAGGGCAATACCTATTAAAAAGGGCAAAATACCTAAGTTAAAAGGAGTACGAATGACCCTATTAAAATGGCAACATACCTATGTAAAAAGGCAAATACCTTTTAAAAATGAAAAAACCTATTTAAAAGGCAAATACCTATTAAATAAGCAAATACCTATTAGAAAGGCAAATAGCCTTATTAAAATGTGCATAATGTATCTATGTAAAATGGCAAATACCTTAATAAACAAGTCAAATACCTGATTAAAAAGGGCAAATACCTATTATAATTCCAAATACCCTATTAAGAAGGGCAAATACCGTATTAAAAAGGCAATACCGTGTTTGAAGGAAGGCAACAATACATGATTGAAAAGGCAACACACCTATTAAAAAGGGCAAATACCTATTAAATTGCTAAATACCTATTAAAACGACAAATAAAGCTATTAAAAAGGCAAATACCTATTAAAATTGCAAAACTACCTAGTAACAAAGGCAATACTTGATTAAAGAAGGCCAAATACCTGATTAAAATTGGCAACACCTATCAAAAGGGCAAATACCTATTAAGAGCAAATACCCATTAAAAAAGCAAATACCTAATTGAAAAAGGGCAAACTCCTATTAAAAGGGCAAACTAACCCTATTAAAATAGACAAATACCGTATTAAAAAGGCAAATACCTATTGAAAAAGGCAAACTACGCTGTTTGAAAAATGAAATAAGCCTTTAAAAAGGCAATGAGCCTATTAAAAGGGCAAATACCTTTGAAAAGGCAAAATACTACTTAAAATTGCAAAATCTCTATTACAAACTGCTAAATTACCTATAAAAAAGTGCAAATACCTATTAAACGGCAAATACCGTATTAACAATTTCAAGAATACCTATGTAAAAGGCAATACCCCAATTAAAAAGGCAAATACCTATTAAGAAGGCAAATACCTATTAAAAAGCAAACTGACCTATTAAAAACAGCAAATAACCTATAAAATTGCAAACACCTATTGACAAAAGGCAAATACCTTTAACAAAGGCAAATTTTTACCTATTAAAAAGGCAATACCTATGTAAAAACGGCAAATAACTTATATAAGTGAAGGCAAATGACTATTAAAAGGGCAAATACTCCTATTGAACAAACGGCAGATACCTATTAAAAAGGCAAATACCTTATAACAAAAGGAAATACCCATGAAAATTGGCAGAATACTTGTTTGAAAAAGGCACAATGAACGTACTTAAAAAAGCAACATGCCTGTGTTGAAAAGCAAATACTTATTAAAAATTGGGCCAATTGACCTTTGAAAACAGGCAAAAATACCGTTATTAACACAGGCAAATACCTAATTGCAAAAAGTAAAGCCGTATTAAAAGGAAATACCTATGAAAAGGCAATACTATTACAAAATGCACAAAACCTAATGTAAAATTGCCAAATGCTATTAAAAACGGCAATACATTAAAAGGCACAGACTTACCTATTGAAAAAGGCAATACCTATTAAAATTGCAACTACCTATTAAAAAGGGCAAATACCTATTAAAAAGGCAATACCTATTAAAAAGGCAAATACCTATGTAAGACAGGCAGAAATACCTATTAAAGATGGGCAAATACGCTATTAACAAGGCAAAACTTATTAAAAAAAGGCAAAGTACCTATTAAAATTGCACACACCTTTATCAAAAGGGCAATACCTATTAAAAAGGCAAATACCTATTGAAGAGGCGAATAACCTGACTTAAAAAGGCAAATACTATTAAAAAAGGCAAATACCTATAAAAAGACAAATACCTATTAAAAAGGCAAATACCTAATTAATAATTAAAATAACCTATTAAAAAGGGCGCAAATACCTATTAAACAGGCAAATACCTATTAAAAAGGCCAAATACCTATTAAAAATGCAAATACCAATTAAAATAAATACCTATTAAAAAAAGGCAAATACCTATTGAAAAAGCGAATTACCTATAACAAAGGCAAATACCTATTTCAAAGTGCCAATACCCTATTAAAAAGGCAAACTACCTAATTAATAAAGCGATACCTCTTTTATTAAAAAAGGCAAATCACCCTATAAAAAGGCCAATTACCTACTCTAAAATGCAATGTACCTATGAAAGAAAGGCAACATCTATTAAAAAGGTAAATACTTATTAAAAGGCCAATACCTATTAAGAAGGCAAATACATATTAAAAAGGCAAAATACCTATTAAAAAAGGAAATACCTATAAAAATTGCAAAAACCTATTATAAAGGCAAATATACCTATTAAAAGGCCAAATACCTATTAAGAAGGCAAAGACTACCTATCATAAAATCAAATACCTATTAAAAAGGCAAATACCTACAAAATTATTGCAAATACGTATTAAAAGGGCAAATACCTATTATTAAAAAGGCAAAATACCTATTAAAAAGCACATACCTATTAAAAGGCAAATACCTATTAAAAGAGGCAGAATACCTATTAAAAAGCGCAAATATCCAATGAAATGCAAATACCATTTTAAAAGCAAATACTTTTAAAAAGGCAAATACCTATTAAAAAGGCAAATACCATTAAAAAAAACTGCAATTACCTATGGAAAAGGCAAATACCTATTAAAAGGCAAATACCGTATTAAAAAGCAAATACCTATTAAAAGGCAAATACCTGATTAAAAATGCAAATACCTAATAAAATAGCAAATACCTATTAAAAATTGCAAATACCTATTTAAAAGGCAAATACATATTAAAAGGCAAATAACCTATTAAAAAAGGCAAATACCTATTAAAATTGCACATACCTCTTAAAAAGGCATACCTATAAAAAGGCAACAATACCTCATTAAAAGGTGCAAATACCTATTTAAGAGGCCAAATACCTATTTAAAAGGCAAAATACCTATTAAAAAGGCAGATACCTATAATAAAATTGCAAATACCTATCAAAAAAGGCAAAAATACGCTATTTAAAAGCAAATAGCCTATTAAAAAATCTGCAGAATACCTATCAAAAATCAAATACCTATTAAAAAAGGCCAATACCTATTAAAATAGCAAAAACCCTAGTAAAAAGGCAAATACCTATTAGAATTGCAAATACCTAGTTAAATAATGGCAAAATATTTATTAAAATGACAATACCTATTAAAAGGCAAATACCTATTAAAATTGGGAAAATACCTATGAAAAAGGCAAAATACCTATAAAAAGGCAAATAGCTTATTAAAATTGCAAATACTATTAAAAGAGGCATAATACCTATTCAAAGTGTTCAAATACCATATTAAAAATGCAAATACCATTAAAATACAGAATAGCGCTTATTTAAAAAGAAGCAAATACTATTAGATAAATGCAATACCTATTAAATTGCAAAATATCTATTAAAAAGGCAAATACCTATTAAAAAAGGCAAATAACTCTATAAAAAGGCAAAAAACCTATTAAAATTGCAAATACCTATTATAAAGTTGCAAATACCTAATAAAAAGGCCAAAATACCTATTAAAAGCCAAATACCTATTATAAAGGCAAATACCAATTAAAAAATAAAAATACACCAATTCAATTGGCATTTAACCATTGAAATTGCATAGTACACCAGTAATCAATAGGCAGACATATATTAAATCGGCAAATCCTATTAAAAACGCAAATACATATTAAAAAATTGCAAATACCAATGAAGAAAAGACAAAATACACTATTAAAAGGCAATGAATCCTATTATAAATTGCATAATAGCCTTTAAAAGGCAAAGTACACTATTCTAAAAAGGCAAATACCTATTAAAAATTGCATATTAGCCTATTAAAAGGCAAAGTACCTATCTAAAGGCAAATACCTAGTTAAAAATGCAATACCTATTAAAATTGCAAAAATACCTATTAAAAAAAGCAAATACCTTTTAAAAAAGGCAAATACCTATAAAATAAGGCCAATACCTATTAAGAAGGCAAGATACTTATTAAAAAGGAAAATAACCTAAAAAAAAGAAAAGACAAGACTGATACGGTCAAAAGAATTATCTAAAAAGGTAAATCCTGTTAATCTAACAATGACAAATGTCATTTTCGGATTTCAGAGTACCTATTAAAATTGCAAATACCGATTAAAAAGGCAAAATACCAAATAAAATTGCAATTACGTATTAAAAAGGGCAAATACTTTTTTTAAAAGGCAAATACCCTATTAAAAAGGCAAATACCTACTTAAAAGGCAAATCAATACCTTATTAAAAAGGCAAATACGGCTATAAAAAAAGGCAAATACATATGAAAATTGCAAATACCTTTTAAAAGGCAAATAACCTATTAAAAAGGCAAATACCTATTAAAATGCAAATACCTATTAAAAGACTGGCAATTTACTATCGAAAAAGGCACATACCTATTAGGAAAGCCAATACCTATTAAAAAGCAAAACCTAGTTAAATTTGCAAATAACACTAGTTAAAAAGAGAGCGAAATACCGTATTAAGAATCAAATACCTATCAAATTGCAATAATCTACATTTAAAAAGGCAAATAGCATATTAAAAAAGGCAGATACTCTATACAAAAAAGGCAAATACCTATTAAAATTGCACATACCTATTAAAAAGATAAACTCCCTAAGTATTAAAACAGAGCAAATAAACCTATTAAAAAGGCAAATACCTTATTAAAGAAAAGGCAGATACCTATTTAAAAGAAGGCAATACCTATTAAAAAGGCAAATACCTATGAATGAATTGCAAATACACCTATTCAAAAGAGCAAATAACCTATTTAATAAAGCGCAAATACTCTATTCAAAAATTGTAAATAACTATCAAAAAAATCAAATGCGCCTATTTAAAAAGGCAAATACCGTTTAAAAATTGCAAATACCTAGTAAAAAGGCAAATACCTATGCTCAAAAATACAAATTAACTATGTAAAAAAAGGCAACATATTTACTTAATGACAAAGACTATTAAAATAGGCAAAAGTACCTTTAAGACATTGCAAATACCTAGAAAAAGGCTGAATATAGCATATTAAAAAGTCAAATACCTATTAAAAATAGCAAATAACCATATTAAAATTACAAAACTATTAAAAAGCGCCAAATACCTAATAAAAAGCAAATACCTATAAAATTGCAAATACATCTATTAAAAAAGGCAAATACCTACTTAAAAGGCAAATGCAATATCTATTAAAAAGGCAAATACCTATTAAAATTGCCAATACCTATTAAAAAAAGCAAATTAACCTATTAAAAAGGCAAAACCTATTAAAAAGGCAATACCTATTAAAAAAGCGCAAATACCATATTAAAAATGGCAAATACCTATTAAAAAGGCAATACCTACTAAAACTGCAATTACGAATGTAAAAGGCTAAATATTTATTAAAACGGCCGAAATACCTATGAAAAGAGGCAAAATATCGGATTAAAATTGTCAATTCCTATGCAATAGAGAGATACCCCCTATATCAAAATGTGCAAATAGCCTATTAAATTGAAATACCTATTAAAAAGGAAATATCCTATTAAAAAGTCAATACCATTAAAATGCAAATCCTATTAATATTACTCAAATTACCTAATTAAATAAGGCAATAACCTATTAACAGGTCCACAATACTATTAAAAGGCAAATTTTCTATATAGAGGCAAAGTACCTATTAACAAGGCAAATACCTATTAAAATAAAAAATACCTAATTAAAAAGGCAAATACCTAATTAAAAAGCAAATACCTATTAAAAAGGCAAAATAACCTATCTAAAAAGAGGCAAATATCTATATGTAAAATACAAATAACCTATTAAAAAAAAAAGCATATACCTAATAAAATTGCAAAATATAAAAAAGGCAAATACTTATTTAAAAGGCAAATACCTATTAAAAAGGCAAATACCTATTAAAAAGGCAAATACCTATTAAAAAGGCAAATACCTATTAAAAAGGCAAATACCTATGAAAATATGCAAAATACGTTTTTAAACAAAGGCACATACCTATTAGACAGGCCCAAATACTCTATTAAAAAGGCAACTACCTATTAAAATGCAATTTCACCTATGAAAAAGGCAGATACCTATTAAAAAAGCAATACCTACTTATAAAAGGCAAATACCTATTAAAATTGCAAAATAATATCAAAAAAATCAAATACCTATTAAAAAGGCAAATACCTATTAAAATAGCAAAAACCTAGCAAAAAGCGCAATACCTATTAAAAATTGCAAATAACGTATTAAAAGGGCAAATATTTTTTAAAAGGGCACAAATACCTAAATAAAAGGCAAATACTATTAAAATGCAATACCTATGGATAAGGAGGCAAATACCTTATTAAACAAGGCAGAATACTATTAAAATCGCAAATACCCTAATTTTAGAAAGCATAAGACCCATATTAAAAAAAGTCAATACCCTTATTTAAAAATCTGCAAATACCATAATTTAAATTACAAATACCTATTAAAAAGGCAAATACCTATAAAAATGCAAATACCTATTAAAATGTCCAAATTCTTATTAAAAAGGCAAATACCTAATTAAAAAGGCAAATACCATATTTAAAATATGCAAATACCTATTATAATTGCAAATACCTATTAAAAAGCAAATACCCTTTAAAAAAGGCAATACCTATTAAAAAGGCGATACATACCTATTAAGGACAGGCAAAATACCAGATTAAATGGCAAATATGCTATTAAAAGGCAAATACCATGATTTAAAACTTGGCAAATACCTATTAAAAGCAAATATTATAATTAAACATGGCAAATACCTATTAAAAGTGCAAATACCTATTAAGTAATTGCAAATACCGAATGGAAAAAGACAAATATTATTGAAAAAGGCAAATACCTATTAAATTGCAAATACCTATTAAAAAGCAAATAACTGTTAAAAAGGCAAATACCTATTAAAAATGAAAATCCCTTTTGATATTACTACAAATACCTATTAAAATTTAAATACCTATTAAAAAGGCAAATAATTTATTAAAATGGCAAATACTATTAAAAAGCCAAATAACCTATTAAAATTGTAAAATACCTATGGACAAAGGCAAATAACTAATTAAATAGGCAAATACCCTATAAAATTGCAATACCTATTAAGAAGGCAAAGTACCTATTAAGAAAGGTAAATAAATATTGAAAGCGGCAAAATACTATTAAGGAAAGGCAAATACCTATTAAAAAGGCATAAACCTATTAAAAGGAAGGCAAATACCTATTAAATATGCAAATACCTTTAAAAGCAATACCCTATTTAAAGATAAGCAAATCACCTATTAAAATAGGCAAACTACCTATTAAAAAGGCAAAAAACCTATTAAAGAGACAAATACCTATTAAAAAATTGCAAAACCTATTCAAAAGGCAAATACCAATTAAAAATGAAGAAGTAACTATTAAAAGCAAATCCTATAAAAAGGCAAAGCACCGAATTAAAAAGGCAAATAGCCTATAAAATTGCAATATTTATTAAAATGCAATTACCGTATAAAAAAGTCAAATAACCCGTATTAAAAGGCAAATACCTATTAAAATTTAAAAAATACCTATTAAAAAAGGCAAATACCGTATTTAAAAGGCATAAACACCTATTAAAAAGGCAAATAGCTATTAAAAATGCAAAATACTTATTAAAATTTCAAATACTTATTACAAGTTAAATACCTATTAAAAAGGCAAATACTATTAAGAAAGGCAAAGTACCTATTAAAATCAGCAAATACCTACTTACAAAATTGCAATCCTCATTCAAAAGCGGCAATTCCGATTATTAAGAAAGCAAATACCTATTAAAAATTGCCAGAAACCACTCTATCAACAAAAGTCAATACCTATTACAATAAGGCAAATAACCGTATTAAAAGGCAAATAGCCTATTAAAAAGGCAAAAGTTCCTATTAAGAAGGCAAATATCCCTATTAAAAAGGCAAATAACCATGAAAATTGCAATATCCTATGAAAAGTTGCAAATACCTTTTAAAAGCAAATACCTATTAAAAAGCAATACCTATTAAAGAGGCAAATACCATATTAAAATCAGCAAATACCTATTAAATTGACATAATACCTTTTAAAAAAGCAAATACCTATTAAAAAAGGCATATTACCTATTAAAAGGAGCAAAATATACCTAATGCAAAATTGCCAATAACTTCTTAAAAAAGGCAGAATACCTATTAAAACAGTCAAATACCTTACAAAAGCAAATACTATTAAAGAATGCAAATACCTATTAAAATTACAAATACTATCTAAAGGCAATACCTATTGAAAAATATGCAATACCTATTCAAAAGGATATACCTAATTAATAGATAGGCAAATACCTATTAAAGAAGCAAATAACCTAGTAAAAAAGCAAATACCTATTAAAAAGCAAATACCTATTTAAAAGGCAAAATACCTATTTAAATTGCAAATATCTATTAAAAAGCAAATACATATTAAAAAGGCAAATCCTATTAAAAAGGTCAAATACCTATTAATATTGCAAATACACTTATTAAAAAGGCAAATAACCTATTAAAAGGCAATACCTATTAAAATGGCAAAGACCTATTAAGAAGGCAAATACTAATTAAAAAGGCAAATACCTATTAAGAAGGCAATACCTATTTTTTATATATTGCAAAATAGCCTTTAAAAGGCAAATACTATTTAAAAGGCAACATACCTATTAAAAAATTGCAAATACCTTATCAAAAAATCAAAATTACCTATGTAAAGAAAGGCAAATACCTATAAAATTAAAATATTACATAAAAAGGCAAACACCTATTAAAATTGCAATTACCTAATTAAAAAGGCAAATATTTATTCCCAAAAATGACAAATACCTTATTAAAAAGGCAAAATACCGTATTAAAATTGCAAATAACCTATGCAAAACCAGGCAAATACCTATTAAAAAAGGCAATACCTAATTAAAAAGGCAAAATACCTATTAAAAAGGAAATTACCTATTAAAATTGCAAATACCTATATAAAAGGCAAAATACCTATTAAAAAGCAAAAATACCTATTAAAAAGGCAAATACCTTAAAAAAAGGCAAATACTTCTATTAAAAAGGCGGATATGGTGACAAATAAAATTACCGATATTAAACATTGCAAACATTCTACTCACAATTTGTTCATAATAGGCCAGTATTTAACATGTGAAAGACGATTAAAGAAGGCAATACCTAGTTAAAATTGCAAATACCAATGAGAAGAAGACAAAGTCCTGTATTAAAAAAGGCAGAATTACCTGTATTAAAATTGCAAATACACTATTAAAAAGGCAAATACCCTATAAAAAGGCAAAATACCTATTATAAAAGATCAAATACCTATTAAGAGGATAATACCTATTAAAAAGGCAACTACCTATTAAAAAAGCAAATACCTATTAAATTTGCAAATACCTATTAGAAAAGGCAAATACTTTAAAAATGGCAAATACCTATTAAAAGCAAATACCTATAAATTTGCAAATACCTATAAAAAAGGCAAATACCTAAATAAATTGCAAATACCGCTATTAAAAAAGCAAATACCCTTTAAAATTGCAAATACCGTATTAAAATTGCAAAAACTATGAAAAAGCAAATACCTATTAAAAAGGCAAACATCCTTCCAATTTGCAAGTACCTATTAAAAAGCATATACCTTTTAAAAAGTCAAGTACCATTCTTAAGAAATGAGAAACGACGTATTAACATTACAGCAATACCTATTAGAAAGGCAATACCTATTAAAAATGCAATACCTATTAAAATTGCAATATCATTAAACAAGGCCAAAATACCTATTAATAAAGGCAAATACCTATTAAGAAGGCAAATACCTATAAAAAGCATAATTACCTATTAAAAAGGCAGATAACTATGAAAATTGCAAATCCCTTTAAAAAGGACAAATAAACTATTAAAACAGGCAAATACATATTCAAATAAGGCAAATACCTATAAAATTGCAAATGACTATGAAAAAGGCAAATACCGTATTAAAAAGGCAATACCTATTAAAAGAACAAATACCTATTAAAAGGCACAGAAATACTATTAAAAATGCAAATACCTGTCTTAAAATTGCAAATACCTATTAAAATTGCATAATATCTATTAAAAAAGCAAATACATATTAAAAAAGGCAAATACCTATTAAAAAGCTAAATACCTATTAAAAAGGCAAAATACCTATTAAAAAGGCAAATACCTATTAAAAAGGCAAATACCATTTAAAAGGCAAATACCTATTAAGAAGGCAAATACTTATTAAAAAGGCAAATACTATTAAAAAGGAAAATACTATAAAAATTGCAGGATCACCTATCACGAAGGCAATATACTATTTAATAAGGCAAATAACCTATCAAATTGACAAATAACCTATCAAAAAGATCAATCACCTATTAATAAGCAAATACCTATTAATAGATAGCAAAATACCATAGTAAGAAGGCAAATCCTATTAATAAATTGCAATACCTATTAAAGAAGGCAAATATTTAGTTAAAATGGCAAATACCTATTAAAAAGGCAAATACCTATTAAAATTGCAAATACCTATGAAAAGGCAAATACCTATTAAAAAGGCAAATACCTATAAATTGCAATACCTATTAAAAAGGCACATACTTATTAAAAAAAGACAGGGGTAGAAAAAAAAATTCCTTAATTAAAAAGGGCAAAATACCTATTAATGAGGCAAATACCTATTAAAAAGGCAAATACCTATTAAAAAGAAAAATCATCTATTAAATTGCTAATGGATCATATTAAAAGGGCTAAATACCATATTAAGAAAAGCAAATAATACCTTATTTAAAAAGCAAATACGCTATTAAAAGAAGGAAAAACCTATTAAAAGAAGACAGATACATAATAAAAACGGTAATATACTCGTATTAAAAGGCAAATTACCCAATTAAAAATAAAATAATTATTAAAAAGGCATAACTACACTATTAAAACGGGGCAAAACACC
>JABUQX010118090.1:0-15000 GCA_015478945.1 Trachelipus rathkii
ACACAGAGGAGATAGCCAATTTTCTTAACCTGCCCTTGACCTTTTTTTTGGGCTTGACTTTCTGGGCCTTGAACCCTTTTTTGAGCCCAATTCCTTTTTACCTGACCTGTGACCTTTTTGGGCTGACCTTTTTGGGCCTTTAACTTTTTTTCGACCAAACCTTTGATCTTCCATGGGTCATTTTGGCCCACGATTTTTTTGAGAACCCTAATTTTTTGAGAACAACTAATTTTTTGAGAACCCTAATTTTTTGAGAACCCTAATTTTTTGAGAACCATATTTTTAGAACCCAGATTTTTTGAGAACCCTAATTTTTTGAGAACCCTAATTTTTTGAGAACCTAATTTCCTTGGAGGAGCCCTAATTTTTTGGCAAGCCCTTAATTTTTTGGGCTAACCTAACTTTTAGCACCCTTCTCCGAAGAAAAGGGTGCGCCAAACGGTTGCGTAAGCAACCTTTGTACGTATTGCCCCCCTATTTTTATGCCCCCTAATTTTTTCGACCATGGGTCAATTTTTGCCCATGGTAATTTTTGATCCTTCCTTTAGGGGCTTTGCCCTATTTTTTGATGTCTTAACGTTGTTTGACCATGATATTCGGCCTTGACTTTGCCAGATACCATGGGTCGCATTTTTGACCCAAGCCAATTTTTCTGGCCACTCCGTGCCCCACCCGTCACAATATTTCGTTCCTAACTTGAACCGCCTGTATGACCTACCAACTTGAACACCTACAACGTGCGCGTGCGCACACACACACACACACAACACACACACACACTACACAACAATTATCACAACACACACACACACACGACAACACACACACACCACACACTCTTACACTTATACAGACATTCACTATGCACACACTCACACACATTCACTATGACACTTACATTTACCCAAAGACATTTACACTTATACTCACGTACAAACACACGACCAACCCCCTTTGGTCTTCCCTGGGTCAATTTTGGCCCACGGCAATTTTTTTGTCCTCTTTAGGGACTTAGCCCTTTTTTGATGTCTTAACATTGTTTGACCCATGATATTTCATCCTTGACCATGCCATATACCATGGGTCAATTTTGAACCACGCTAACTCATGGCTTTGAATGGTTCCCATCACCGTAAGAATAACCTACGGGATGTTCTATTTCAGTGTTCTATGAGCTATAGATGAGTTGGGCCAGGTGAGTGCCCAGGTGAGTGCAAGTGAGTGGCCAATGAGTGCCAATGAGTGCCAAAATGAGTGCCCAATGAGTGCCAAATGAGTGCCAAGTGAGTGCCCATAGTGCCAAGTGAGATCGCCACAAAATAGTGCCAACTGAGTGCGCAACTTTTTTCAAAGCTTTTCCTGAGCCTCCCTGAGCTTTAGAAAGCCCTAATATGGGATGTCTACCCCTAGGCTTTTAAGCGTATGAGGATCAGATTTTTGGTGGGGTTTAAAATAAATTACAAGCTCTAGGATACTCCTACTATGAGTTAAAGTATTTTTTCTAACACTTATACACACATAAACTATGACACTTATAACACACTAATGAACCCTTATAACAACTTACACTCCTCCTAGACACTACATAAACCATTAAGACACTTACACACACACCGGCCACACACAGATACACTTACACTCGCATATTTTTGATGCCTCAGCTTTGATGCCCCAGCTTTGATGCCTTCAACTTTGATGCCCCAGCATAAATGTCTCAGCATTGATGCCCTCAACTTTGAAGGTTCATCTTTGATGACTCAACTTTGACGTCATCTTTGATAGCATCTATATTGATGATTTCATCTTGATGACTCATCTTTTTGTCTCCTCTAGATCATAAGCTACGCCAACAGGGCTCCGCGTGAGCCCTTCGCGCAAAGACAGCCAATCCCGCCGCCGCGTCCCCGACCGCCGCGTCCCCGCCCGCCGCGTGCGCCCGCAGGCGCAATATTTCCGCGTACCCGCCGCCGAGCGCCCGCAGGCGCAATAATTCGCGCGTAACCTCCGCCGCGTGCGTCCGCAGACGCAAAAAATTTCCCGCGTGGGAACGAAAATATATATACTAAGTCATTCATTTTTATTTCATACTTAATCATTTCAAAGAATTTCTTTCCAAATATACTATGAGTCATTAACTTTTATTTCATACTTAAACATTTTTATTAAAAACATTTTCGCGAACCGAAAACTGTAACTCATTACAGACCTAATTATTTAACACATATATTTATTAACATTAATTTTTTACTTAATACTTTTTACTTAATACTTTTTAATTTATAATTTTTAAAATTGTATGTAAGAAGAAAAAAATTCCAGAGTGGTTGATATATAATCATTTTATTTTACTACTCAGAGAGAAATTTTATTAAAAAAACATATACTTTACATAGCTTTAACGCAGTAAAGCAGTAAAACAATAGGGGTGTTGTGTTACCTAACACCTAAGGAATTAGTATTGCTTTTTTTTTACTGCTTTACTGCTTTAACTTTCTGCTTTACTGCTTTACACTTTCTGCCTTACTGCTTTAACTTTCTGCTTTACTGCTTAACTTTCTGCTTTACTCTCCTTTAACTTTCTGCTTTACTGCTTTAACTTCTGCTTTACTGCTTTAACTCCCATGTTTAACTGCTTTAACTCACATGTTTTACTGCTTTAACTCATATATTTATAAACATTACATCCTTAAAGCCGTAAAGCAGTAAAACAATAGAGGTGTTACCTAACGGATTAGTAGGCTTGTTTTAATCATGCTTACTGCTTTAACTCTTCTTGCTTTCCTGCTTTAACTCAATGTTTTTACTGCTTAACTTCTGCTTTAAACTGCTTTAACTTTCTGCTTTATACTGTTTTAACTTTCTGCTTTACTGTTTTAACTCATATATTTATTAACATTAATTTTTTTTATTGTTTTTATCACTTTTTTATTTATTTTTTTTATATTTTTTATTATTATTTTATTATTTTATTATTATTTTATTATTATTTTATTATTTCTATTATTTTTATTATTTTATTTTTTATTATTATTATACTTAGTGTTATTTACTTCAGGCCTATTGTTATTATTATTTTCATACATTCACTATGACAGTTATACACACATTCACTATGACACACACACACACACATAATACACACACTCACTATGACACTTATACACACATTCACATGAAACACTTATACACAACATTCACATATGACACTTATTTCACTATGACACTTATAACACGCATTCACTTATGACACTTATACACAAATTCACTATTACACCTTACATTTCCCACAGATACACTTACACTAACACTCACACACAGATTTAGTTACACACTTACATTTACACTTACCACTCACACACAGATTTAGTTACACACGCTGATTTACTTACACTCACACAGATTTACTTACAAACGTCACACACAGATTTTACTTACAGTCAACACACAGATTTTTACTTAGCCCTCACATAGATTTACTTACCACTGCACACACAATTTACTTACACCACACACAGATTTACTTACACTCACGCAGATTTACTTACCCTCACACACAGATTTACTTACACACACTCACTTACACACATATAACGTATAATTTATTAAACATTTTAATGTTTTAATTAAACACATACATTTATATTAATCATTCAAATATAACTAAAATAATTTCAAAGTTTCTTAAAACTTCTATAATAACTCAATCATTATTTTTGAACAAAGAAATCTTATTATTACTGTTAATACTTTTTGTTTTATAAATTTATAACTATCAAGTTTTAAATAACTTTTTCTAAAATTTTATGAAATTTTATTAAAAAAATATTTTACGTACCTTAAAGCAATCTATAAAATCAGTAAATCAGCAAGGCTAGCCCTACACCCTCTACACCCAAGCTATGCCAATGTTTTGTTTTCATATTGACTTACCAGCTTTCATCATCTTTACCCATGTATTAAGATAAAAATAACAAAATAAGTTCTTCTCTCTTAAAACATATCATGTATTTTATTAAAATATTTCTAAGTTCTATTTAAAAATAACAATTAATTCACTTACATTTATATTATTCGCTCGATGTTAACTAAAAATATTGCAAAGTTTTTTAAACATAATTCGGATTTTCTTTCATTATTAAATTATTATTATTAATTATGCGTATGTACATGACAATCAATCACGAGAAAACACAACATCCCGCACTCCTTACAGATACGAAACTGACGGCTGTCTCTCTCTGTAAACAATGGTTGATATAACTACCTTAGGTCAAATTTAAGGCATAATCCCTTTTTGTTACCCCGGGCGATTTAGGCCTAATTCCCTGTCAGAATATATTTCAAACTGACCTTTTTCCTGTAAAATGTGGTGCATAATACGTTAGGGCCCCTAAAATTTAAGGTATAATTAGGATAAACCTTTTTGGATCCCAGGTGATTTAATCCTAATACTAGGTCAAAAGGTAATTTCCAGTATAGACAAGAATCGAGAATCCATGTTATTATTAATTTTATAAATATATTTCAATCTGAAACATGCTGGATCGGTAAGATGCTTTAAGCAGGTAAGAAGGAAATTTTTACCTTTCTTGTGAGTGGCCGGAAATCCCTATCTCTATATGACCTCGTATGTGATTGGTGGAGAATTATTTTATCGCTTTTTTGGTTTTACGTATGTAAAAACATGTTTTTTCATATCCTGAACCTGGGGTTCGTTTATTTAAACTCTTAACATAAATGTAAATATTTATTTAAGAAAGTAAAACATAAGGATAATAAAACTTACTATATTATCATTAGAATTTAATAATCAATTAATCTTACAGAATTATATATATATGATATATATAGTATAATATATAAATACTGTATAAGTGGCTAAAATTTAAAATATATACTGATTTTATATTAAGGTTCACAATTCAAATATAATCACGGAATAGGTGTATTATATAAGTAAAGCATTCCAATAACATTTTACACATATGTTTATGATTATTTTATATTAACAATTCTTAAACTTTGCAAAATATGCCAATCATTTATATCATTATCGATGATATAGTTTCGTGTCTCAGTAATACGCCTTCAGTTAACACATACGTAAAAAGTTCCCACTCAGATTATCATAGTATAATTTACATTCGGGTTACGTGCATAGCATACTTCTCTGCCATTTGTTTCTAAGTAGGATAAATGATTTCTGTACGAAATATAGAAAATTAGGAAAGCGGTCCCGAGTGCGTAGGATCATCGATCAGGGTTTTCTTCAAATGCGTATATTCTTGGCTAATAACTGTATGATTACGCGTTCGTAACTTAGATAACATAAATGGTCTTGCTTCATTCTGTATTAACATTCGCTTACGTACCTCTAACATATATTTCATCTGAGCTACCCTGAAAATGTAGAATCCAAATGATGTAGGTTCAAATACTGCTGTTTCATTATTTCTCTCCCATAATCTAACTTCCAAACTGATTATGTTTTGATGTTTATAAAATGATAGAGTAAGTTGCTTATCGCTGGTTTCTTACACAGAATAATAACTGTTTCGGTCCAGTTTAAATCTGAGTTTGGTTTAAAGTATTCTGTAAGCCACTCTTCAGTGTGATTACATATACGAAGTAATTCACCTGGACTCAACGAACAATTACGCTTGGTTATTATAACAGGGTGATGGGTGCACATTTGAAAAATTCAAAATCATTGGTTTCTTTTAATATAAGAATGAAGACCCACTTCCTGGGTCTTGATGTTCCACTGGATAAATGTCTTCTGGTATTGGGGGTATACATGTTAAGGGTGGTCTCATGCAGTATAAACATTAGTGAAAATAGAACACTTTTATTACAAACAGAGAACTTGTGCACCGCCTTAAGAGCGCAAAACGAGCTAATGATTTTAACAATGAGTTTGGGATCTAAACACACTCCTCCAATATCAATTTCATCCAATCAGAGACTAAGGTTCAGGATGATAAAAACCATGTTTTTACATACGTAAAACCAAAAAGCGATAAAAATAATTCTCGGCCAATCACATACGAGGTCATATTAGAGATAAGGATTACTCCGGCCACTCACCAGAAAGGTAAACATTTCCTTCTTACCTGCTTAAAGCATCTTACCGATCCAGCATGGTTCAGTTTGAAATATATTTATAAAATAATAATACAATGGATTTCTCGCATTCTTGTCTATACTCGGAAATTACCTTTTGACCTAGCTATTAAGGATATCAGCCTCGGCATACAAAAAGGTTATCCTAAGATTTTACTAAATTACGGCCCTCAACCGCAGTTAGTTCGCACCACATTTTACAGAAAAAGGTAAGTTTGAAATATATTTTGACGCGGGAATTCGCGCCTAAATCCGCCCCGGGGTACAAAAAAGTATTATCCTAAATTTAGACCTAAGTAGGTATTTCAACACATTTTACAGAGAGAGCATCAGGTCAGTTTCGGAATCTGTTAAGGAGGTGCGGGTTGTTGTGTTTCTTCGTGAATGGATTGGCAAGGTTACATAGATAGATATTTAATAATAATAATAATAAAGAAAATGCGAATTATTTAAAAACTTGAAAATATTTTTAGTTACAGATCGAGCGAATAAAAAATGTAAGTGAATAGATTGTTATTTTCAAATAGAACTAGAAAGATTTTAATAAAATACATGATATGTTAGCAGAGAAGAACTTATTTTGTTATTTTTTATACTTATTACATGGGTAAAGATGATGTAAAGCAGTAAGTCAAGTCATAAATCGAAATACATTTATTAGCAAATCATATAACATAAAATAGTTTCTCTACCTGATTTAATTGGGCTTTTAATGACTCTAAATATATGTTTTTAATACAATTTCATAAAATTTTAGTAAGAAGTTACTTTTAAAACTAGATAGTTATAAAATTTATAAACAAAAAGTATTAACGTTAATAATAATTCTTTGTTCAAAGATAACTGATTGATTTTTTATAGAAGTTTTAAGAAACTTTGACATATTATTTTAGTTATATTTGAATGATTAATATAAATGTACGTGTTTAATTAAAACATAAAATGTTTTAATAAATTATACGTTATATGTGTAAGTGAGTGTGTGTAAGTAAATCTGTGTGTGATTGTAAGTAAATCTGCGTGAGCTGTAAGTAAAATCTGTGTGTGAGTGTAAGTAATCCTGTTAGTGTAAGTAAATCTATGTGAGTGTAAGTAAAATCTGTGTGTGACTGTAAGTAAATCTGTGTGTGACTGTATATGTAAATCTGTGTGAGTGTAAGTAAACCAGCGTGTGTAAGTAATCTGTGTGTGAGTGTAAGTGTATGTAAGTGTGTAACTAAATCTCGTGTGTGAGTGAAGTGTAAATTAAGTGTCTATGGGTAAATGGAAGTGTCATAGTGAATGTGTTTATAAGTGTCATAGTGAATGCGTGTATAAGTGTCATAGTGAATAAGTGTCATAGTGAATGTGTGTATAAGTGTCATAGTGAATGTGTGTATAAGTGTCATAGTGAATGTGTGTCCATAGTGACTGTGTGTCATAGTGACTGTGTGTATAAGTGTCCATAGTGAATGTGGTTCTAAATAATATAACAATAGGCATGAAGTAAATAACAATAATAATAATAACTAAAATAAAAATAAATATAAATAAAGAAATAATAAAAAATAATAAGAAATATATATATAATAAAAAAAATAAAAATAATAATAAAAATAATAATAAAATAAATAAAAAGTATTAAAACAAAATAAAAAACATAATGTTAATAAATATATGAGTTAAAAACGTAAAGCAGAAGTTAAAACACAGTCAGCAGAAAGTGTAAAGCAGTTAAAGCAGAAGTAAAGTTATTGTAAAACATGGAGTTAAGCAGAAAGCAGAAAGTTAAAGCAGTAAAAGCAGTAAAACAAAAGCATACTAATCCGTTAGGTAACACCTCTATTGTTTTACTGCTTTCAACCTCGCTTCTAAGGTATGTAAGTATAATAAATATCACCTCGAGTAACGGCAGTAAACACACTCGTGGCTTAAATTGGGCAGTAAAACATATATCAATCAGCACAGTCACACGCACAAGAATATTAAAGCAGTAAAATTGCCAGAATCAGTTACAACGTAACCCAATATTTATCAACAATCCAACAGGCACAAGATCACGGCGCAATATTAAGAAGAAAATGACACCGGACACCAGGCAACGTAACAGAAGGAATGCACGTAAAATGGAGGAGAACGTTAAAGAACAAAGAAAAAGCCAAGAAAGAAAATTCACAGCACGTAAATGCAAAAAAGGTTAATACGGCGGTGAAAGCCAGAACGCTTCAACACGCAGTTACGCAGTAAAACAATTGCGCACTCACACTAACGCATTCCCCGTTTAGGGGTATAGAGGCCTAAATAACACCCATAAAAATTTACGCTCTATATTCATAGACTAGGTTACTCGCTTACAGGTATGGTGAACAGTACACTCCGATTAATGTCATTTAGATCAAAATCTCTTCGCTCAGCAACTCTCGTCCACTACTAAGATCAAAAGCTGGAACTTTTTATAAATATCAGACACGTCGGATTTTATTGGTTGTGCGAGTGTAACGATACAAATTTTATAAAATTATAGAATTACACATTTAAGGTAGTTGGGAAGTAAAAAAGCTAATTCAAAGTAAATCACAATTTTAACTGTTAATCCCAAATTACAAATACTCGTTCAAATAACGTAGAGATGTAATGAAGATTAGGCAGGTGAGGGGTCGCGAAAATTCTGTATTGAATAATCAAATAATTGTCGTGGGTACGGGGCTAAGGTTCATTTGGAGACACAAGAATCAGGGACCTTTAACTGATGGAAACCAGTGCACAGTCATAGTTTAAAGTTTGACAAAACGAAATCTCCTTGTGGAAGACTGTCATATCTGAACAGAGTATGATAATACAAACATAAGAGCACTTATAGAGTGTCTGTACCATTTAAACGGGCATTCTCTCGCTAGTAATGACTTAAGCCGCCGACTTTCTGCGGTATGGCACAGGACGCCACGCCGGCCGCGTGAAAAAGGCTTAACCGGCCGATACTTCGACCGTCGGTTATAGTTCAGAAATCATTGGGCGGCTCTGTCGCGGCCGTTCTCGCGCTCGCTGGGCAGCGTAGCGGAATAGTTGAGCGCAGAGAGAGCACGCGGGCGCGTGGACGCGCGGTCTTAGCACAGTGCCGGTGCGGGGGAGGGATTCGGCTGTTCTTTCGGCGACGACGCGCTCACGCATACGAGCAGGTGTAGCGTGGAGATACTAGACGGTGGCAGAGCGAAGAGAGAGAGTCACAGAAGGAGAGGCGTGATTTACAGTACTGAGGTAGACTGGAGCTCGCGTAAGCACGAGGACACACTTTGTTGAAGTGAGAAGAATAAACAGGTACATCAACGAAGGAGAGATTTGACGTCACTCCGAAGATGAAACTTGACAAAGTAGAGGGAAGACAGATCAGAGACTATTTATGCGGTGGCAGATCAAGAGTGGATGGCAATCAAGGTAGCTAATCGCGCGCATTTATTCAAAATATCGATATTCATAATCAACACGCAGTGTGGCGACTGTAGATCAGAGTGTTATTCTGTTGAGTGTGGGTGATGGAGTACGTAAGTGTCTAGATTTAGATGTATAGTTAATGATCAACTCAATGCTGAGATGCTGAGAGTGCAGGTCATTTACGATGTAGTAGTAAGTTGATCATGAGCTCGACACGTGAACTGTGATCATAAAAGGTGTTTAGAAAGTCTAAGCACTCACATACGTACGCACATGAGGTATTCTCTACCGCAGCGTGGTAACTTTACTTAACAGCGCGACCTCTCGAATTCAGCTCTTACTCGACCCTTTCATATTCCGAGGTGAGAGGACACGATCAAGTCGAACGGGGAAACGTGGAGCTGATTTCGTCAGAGAGCTACACGCGCAAGCAGCAGCAGTTAAAAGGACTTGGCTGGAGAATAACTGGGCATTTCTTCGAGCTTGGCACCTCATGTTTCGATTATTCCTCTATCTTGGCGACTATTGCGGGCCGCACATCACGTGGCAACTCATGCACTACAATTGGCAACTCATTGGCACCATTGGCACTCATTGGCACTCAACTGGCACTCACCTGGAACTCACCTGGCACTCATCTATTACTCATAGAACACTAATAGAACACCCTTGGTATTATTACGTATTGGGACCAATCAGCCATCAAGTTAGCGTGGGTCAAATGACCCATGGTATATGGCATGGTCAAGGATGAAATATCGTCAAACAATGTTACAGACATCAAAAAGGGCTAAGTCCCCTAAAAGGAAGGCAAAAATATTCCGTGGGGCACAAATTGACCCATTAATACCAAAGGGGTGTCGTGTGTTTGTACGTGAGTATAAGTGTAAATGTGTCAATGGGTAAATGTAAGTGTCATAGTGAATGTGTGTATAGTGCATAGTGAATGTCTGTATAAGGTGTAACGTGTGTGTGTGTGTGTGTGTGTGTGTGTGTGTGGTGTGTGTTGTGTGTGTGTGTGTGTGTGTGTGTGTGGTGTGTGTGCGCACGCGCACGACGTGTGTAGGTGTCAAGTTGGGTAGGTCCATACATGCGTTCAAGTTAGGAGCGAAATATGTGACGGGTGGGGCACGAGTGGCCAGAAAATTGGCTTGGGTCAAAAATGACCCATGGTATCTGGCAAGGTTAAGGTCGAAATATCATGGTCAAACAACGTTAAGACATCAAAAAAATTTAGGGCTAAGCCCCTAAATGAAGATCAAAAATTGCCGTGGGCAAAAATTGACCCATGGTCGAAAAATTAGGGGGCATAAAATTAGGGGGGGCAATACGTGAGAACGGTTGCTCCGCAACCGTGCGGAGAGCGCGGTGGGTCTATCGAAAGGGTGGCTAAAAATTAGGGTTGCCCAAAATTGGTTGCAAAAATTAGGGTTCTCAAAATTAGGTTTCTCAAAAAATTTTGGGGTTCTCAAAAAATAGGGTACTCAAAAAAATTAGGGTTCTCAAAAAATTAGGGTTCTCAAAAAATTAGGGTTCTCAAAAAATTAGGGTTCTCAAAAAATTAGGGTTCTCAAAAAATTAGGGTTCTCAAAAAATACCGTGGGCAAAAATGACCCATGGAAGTCCAAAGGTGGTCGAAAAAAAGGTAAAGGCCCAAAAAGGTCAATAGGCCAAAAAGGTCAAGGTCAGGTAAAAAATTGGGGCTCAAAAAAAGGTCACCCAAAAAATTCGAGCTCAAAAAAGGTCAAGGGGCAGGTAAAAAATTGGGCTCAAAAAGGCCTCAGGTAGGTTCCTGGATGCTGTGGTCAAAATGACCAACACGTGCGGAATGGATCCCCTACTACTTATATCATACCTTTATATAATTTAATCTATTGATATATATATATATATTAAATATATATAATAGCATATATATATATATATAATATATATATATATATATATAGTATTATATATTTATATATAATTAATATTATAATATATATATTATATATATATGATATATATATATATATATATATATATATATATATATAATTATATACATATTCACATGTATCTATATATATATATATATATATATATATTATATATATATTATATAAATATATATATATATATATATATATATATATAATATATTATATATATATATATATTATATATATACCGTATTATATAATATAATATATATATAATTATATATATATGATATATATATATAAAATATATATATAATATTATCTATTATATATTTAATATATATATAATATAAATTATATTATAAATATATATATATATAATATATATATATTATATATATATTTATATCATATATATAATATATTATATATATATATTATAATATATATAACCGTATATATATATACGGTATATATATAAATATATATATATATATACTATATAATATATATATATATATATATATAAATATATATATATATATTAATATATATATATATAAATATTAGATATAATATTTAATATATCATATATATATAATATATACTTATTTATTATATAATATATATTATATATATATATATATAAATATATATTTATATATATATTACTATATTATTTATAAATATATATAATTATATATATATATATATTATATACCCGTATATATATATATATATATATATATATATATAATAAATATATATATATATATATTATATATATATATATATATATTATATATATATTATATATATATATATATATATTCAATATATATTTTATTGTAGAACCGTATATAATACTATATTATATATTTTAATATATCTTGTAAAAATATATACTATATGCGGATAATAATTTTAAGCGGTTCAAATATTTAATTATTATGTATATATATATAGTTATCTATATATACTATTTAACTTACTTACTATATAATAGATATAGTCTATAATTTTATAAGTAGATGGGGTATGGTACATTAAACTCTTGCTTTGAAAAAATAATTTTTTTCAGTATTAAAATTCGATATAAGATTTTAATTTAAATTTTTTTTTATCATATTTTATTATTAGGAAAATTAAGAAAAATTTCCGTTGCTCGGTTTTAAATTATTAAGATCGGAAGCGGTCATGAGTCCGCCGGATTACTTCACGCGGGCTTTTCCGTATTTAATATTCAGATTTGGCGGGAAAATATTCGTGAAATGGTGTGGGGGGGTGAGAGTAGAGTAGGATTATGAGGCACTGAAGGAGAGGAGAATAAAGTGGAGGGAATTATTATTTTTTTTTTATTTTTTTTTTTTTTTTTTTTTTTATGTTTTTTTTTTCTATTAAAAGATGGGTAGAACTATTACTACTCTTACATTTATATTACTGGTTAGGGTTGGTACTATTTACTTTTTAGGTATTATTATTATTATTATTATTATTATCTATTATTGATTGATAATTATTATTATTATTATCATTATTTATTATTATTATTATTTTATTATTATTATTATTATTATTATTATTTACAAAAATAATTACAAGGTTTAAAAATCGGCAGAAAAATAAATGAGGAATCTTATGCACATAATGATAATAAGTAAAGTGGTTTACATGATAATAATAAGCATGACCTTTGTTTTAATCTGTTGTTCTGCATATTTTCTA
Organism: Trachelipus rathkii; assembly: GCA_015478945.1. Taxonomy (NCBI): domain Eukaryota; kingdom Metazoa; phylum Arthropoda; class Malacostraca; order Isopoda; family Trachelipodidae; genus Trachelipus; species Trachelipus rathkii. The sequence goes on from JABUQX010118090.1 coordinate 13,182, forward strand.
TTAAAAGAATGGTTTTAATAGAGGCAAATGGTCCTATTTTTTCTTTGCTAAAAATGTATAATCGATTTAAAAATGCACTGAAGCTATATTAAGACACACTAAACAGAACGATTAGTATGTTTAAGAGAGTAGGACTTATTTCTGGATATGGTGCCGGTTTAAAATATATATATATATTATATATATACTATATATATATATATATATATATATATATATATATATCATATATATTATATAATATACCTATATTACTATATACTGATATTATTGCTTCTTATATTAAGTGCCTTGAAAATATATGATTTTTTTCAAATAGAAACTTTTGGTTATACGATCAACATCTAATATATGGTAGTAGACACTTATTGAATTTATTTATATCATCGATCTATACATCTAACCTAGTGAAACTTATATATACGAGCACTATAATACTACTAGTGATGGGTAAATTGTTCTAAGACTCAGAGCCATGAGTTCACCATAATTATATATAATCGTATCATATATATAAGTATATATATTATATATATATATTTTATAAAATATATATATGTATATATGCAATTAGCATATATTTTTTGCAATTATATACATATATATATATCTAATTTATATTATATAATCAGTATTCCCTATTATTTATTTTCAACAATTTTATTAAACAAACAAAGCATCATATGAAAGGTGCCAGATTCACTAGCTAGAGAAAAATATTGCTGACATTTCGCAGTAATTATCTAACGAATCTGGCATCTTTTCATATGATTTATCCATTTGTTAGTTTAAAATTAGTGCGGTTGAAAATAAAAGAAATATAGGCAATACTTAATCTGTTTTTATTTTACATATCTCTGGTGAATATATTTAAAGGATGAACAGTGGCTGTTTAAAACTGATGCAACAGATCGGCTTGAGAGGAAATCAGAGAGGTCACGGAGAGAAGGATAGATGACGAAGTAGGAAAGTTTACAAATCAAAGGTTTAGCTTTATGTCCTACTCTACCGAAGGTTTTCGATATGTGAAGCACAACCACAAAATAAGATTCACCAAAATATCGAAAGGACTAATGAGCAAGTAATCTGAGAGAAGGGAAAAAAGATCGTTAGTAGAACGTTTCTTACAAAGGTTATACTGGCGATCAGAGATAAGATTTGAAGAATTGAAATGTTTCCAAAACTTCCTCTTGAGGGTTGAGGATAGATTCGAACTTTAGAAAGAACAGAAGTTTAAAAGAGATAAGGCGATATCTTGGGGGTTGAGAGGGGCCCTCTTTACTTCCAGCAAGAAGGGAAAGTCGAAGCAGATACACAGAGATGAATAGTTTAATAAGGCAGAGTGGAAGCACATAAGCACAAGTTTTGAGAACCACAGGAGGAATACCATCAGGATCGTACGCCATCTTAGTGTTAGGCTCCGATAGAGCGGAAATAACGTCTTTGATAGAATTTACAATGTTAGGCATAAAAATGGGTTGAAGGGGCAGAGAAGGAAGGAATAGGTTTGAGCGAAGAGGTCAGTTTAAGCGGAAGGTAAAACGGCAGTTGTGCCGTCGGAAGATACTAGGGAAGAGAGAAAGAGAAAAAAGCCAAGCTTGAGTTAATATTTTTCTGCAAAATGTAAGAAAGGATGAAAGGAAGAGAAACCAGGAAGATTATTGCCTTTTCTACGGAGAAGAGTTTATAGTGTCATGATGAATAGATTATGCACGATTCCTTAATGAAATATAACATGCGTGAGTTTCTAAAGTTTAAAAAACGAAGGTATTTCCAGAAGGCAGTGTCCCTGTGACGAATAGCACGAAAACAAGCAGAG
>JABUQX010118090.1:25000-32446 GCA_015478945.1 Trachelipus rathkii
GCCCCTGAAAACCAATGGTCCATCCATGGACCTTCCGCGAATTATTTTAATGAGGTTCTGAAAAATCCTTATTGGGGGAGACAAGTTATATTTATTTATACCTATGTCAAAAGCATATATTTTTAAATCTTTAATACTTTTCTAATGTAAAAACAGTCAATTAATAATAATAATAATAATAATAATAATAATAATATTCTTTTTGCATTCATCTTTGGGGACATTGAGCTTTAACCCTAAGAGACCAAGACAACAGGAAATAGACATAATAGCTAATAATAATAATAATAATAATAATAATAATAATAATAATAATAATAATAATAATAATAATAATAATAATAATATTATTATTATTATTATTATTATTATTATTATTATTATTATTATTATTATTATTATTATTATTATTATTAGAGTCTTTTAACACTTAAGAAACCAAGAAACAGGAAATAGACATATAATAATAATATAGTAATAATAAAATACTAATAATCATAATAATAAGTAATATAATAAAATTTATAAAACCTAACATTAAAAATTGAAAATTTACTTTTTCTTTTTATTTCTTATTTATTGTTTGGCCACAAAACGGAATTTTGTAGTTCTTATATAATGACTGAATATTCATTCTGCCATCCAAATATAGTTTTGTGACATATTTAAAATAATATGAGGCAGGACCCACCCATGGAGTTCAATATTCATCCCATTGTGGACGCTTCCCTGTGGGGTCCAGTACATAACTCAAAAAAATTATATATATTTATATATATATATATATATATATATATATATATATATAAAAAAAAAAAATAATATATATATATATATATATATATATATATATATTATTTTACGTTAGATTTTCGTTTGATTTTGAGGTAGTTTAGTGGTCTTAGTTAATTTTTGGTAGGTTAGGTCAAATTTTGGTTAGGCATAGTTATATATACTATTTTCTTTCTCTTCCAATGGTAGCAACATATATACGTAAAAGCATCTATATATATATATATATATATATATATATATATATATATATTATATTTATAATATATATTATATTATATATGTTATATATAAATATAATATATATATATATATAATTTAAACTTACCGAAAGAAAGAACGCAGTCAAACTGCAACCCAATCAACAAAGTTTGAACTAAAACTAAAATTTTCAAAGTTTGCAGCGAAAACATTTTCATGTCAAAAATAGATTTCCAGCATCTGATTTTTTTTTTTTTTTTTTTTTTTTTTTTTTTTTTTTTTTTTTTTTTTTTTTTTTTTTTTTTTTTTTTTTTTTTTTTTTTTTTTTTTTTTTTTTTTTTTTTTTTTTTTTTTTTTTTTTTTTTTTTTTTGTTGAAGACGAATTACAACTCACGAAAAATAGGCCTAAAATATACTTAGAGCCTAGTACACTTTTCTAGTTCACTAATTAGCACTATTAATTAACACTGAAAGCTAAAATTAAATATCGTTTTAAAGTATAATACTTAAAATGGAAAAGGGAATACAAATTTATTTTTAGGAATTTTTGGTTTTAAATCGATCCTATTTTAATTATTCTGAATGCATTTTCCTTTAGTTAGAAGGGAAACTTCACTTCATCGGCAACGGAAAAAAAAACTTTCGAGGGGAAAAAATAGGAATTGTATGTCGGCACTTCTCAAAATCGATAGTTAACTCCCATTGTCTCTCAAAATTGATATTCACACATTTTAATAAATTTTATAAGAGCACATTATCAAAAAAAAAATATTAAATATATTTATATATAATTATTTGTTAATTATACTAAATAAAAATGAGTTTCTCTTATAACAACAGGAACATAAAGATCATACAACCTCCCTCACACGTTTTCGAATGAATACTGCATTTAATTTTGGTCCGACGGAGTCGCTATTTCGTTTTGTTTTGCAGTTTTAACAGTCACTGACTCACTGAGTCCGAAAAATTGACTCGCATGATGCCACCATAGTCAGATAGTGCTAACGTTGTAGAAGATAATAATAATAATAATAATAATAATAATAATAATAATAATAATTAATAATATAATGAAAAAATAATAATCCATTAATAATAATAATAAAATAATAAATAATAATATGAGATAATAATAATCATATAAAATAAATATGAATAATAATAAAAATAATAATAATAATATAATAATAATAATAATAATAATAATAATATAATAATAATAATAATGGAATAAAATGTTGGGACGCAAATTAAATAATTAATAATATAATAAATAATATATAATAATAAAATAAAATCAAATAATATAATAAATAATAATAATAATAATAATAATAATAATAATAATAATAATAATAATAATAATAATAATAATAATAATAATAATAATAATAATAATAATAATAATAATAATAAATAATAATAATAATAATAATAATAATAATAATAATAATAATAATAATAATAATAATAATCCTTAATTTCATTTTATAATATTTATTTGAATTTTAATATTTATTTGAATTATAGTTAAAATGTAATCAAGTAATTCATATATTTAAAAATATTTTCAAATATATATCCTGTAATCGTAGATAAATTCATTAAAAAAAATAAAATGCTTTCTGTATATTTAGCAAAACTATTATTATATAGATTCAATGGAGAGTTGACAAAATTTTTGCAAATGCTTTCTGTTTTGTCATAAGAGATAATTTCCGGTTCGCTCATCAGGAAATACTTTTAACTATAGCGATTCGCAGAACCGGTGTCAGATAACCACTGTTTAAATAGATTCCAAATCCAAAGTATGTCCAATATTTTGGGGGTTTTGCACTGCTGCAGTCCCCTATTCCCTATGGTAGAGCCGTCAAGAAGAAGAAGAAGAAGAAGAGACGAGAAGAAAGAAGAAAGAAGCAAGAAGAAGAAGAAGAAGAAGAAGAGAATGAAGAAAGAAGAAGAAGAAGAAGAAACAGCAACAACAACAACAACAACAACAACAACAAGCAACAACAACAACAAGCAACACAACAACAAAATCATCATGCAGGTCATTATCAATAACACTGTGTGGTTGCGTTCCTCTTTAAAAAAAAACAAACACGGTTCCGTTCCATCGTTCCTTTTTGAAAATTGAATTGGTAGTTCCGTCGTTCCAGAACGTGTCTGCGATCGTTCGCGTTCCTCGTTCCATGAGTGATTTTACTGTTACGTTTTTACTTTTACTCAAGTCGGCACTAGAGGGATATTTTTGTTCCTTCTGATTCGCTGCAACATAAGATTGTGCTTTAATACTGCCTTAGTTCTATCGATATGAAAAAAAATTCAAGGGAGCATATAATGAGGTTGAATTTTGACCGCAGAAGATAAAAATATTCTTTTGAAAACTTCTTATATTCCTTATGACTCATTTATGTGAGGAGAACTTTTCCATTTTAACTTTCTTTTACAAAAAAAAAATCTCCATTATAAAAATTCTCACGAGCTTAAAAATATATAAATTTTCCTTTAATCATATTATACGATAAGTTTAAGACATATATAATATATATCAATATATATATATTATATATATATTATATATATATATATAATATATATAAATTATTATTATATTATATAATATATATTATATATATATATATCAGTGCGGGCTTTGGGGGTAGGCAGATAGGCACGCCTACTTGCTTAGTGAACCCAAAAAGATATTAAAAATGTCAGGCAATATAGTATATTATATACTATATATATAATATATAATTATATATATATATATATATATATATATATAATATATATACTTATATATATATATATTATATATAATATATATATATAATATTTCGCATGTATTTTTACTTTTATATGTATAGTGTTGTGTAATATATATATATATATAAATATATATTATATTATAAATATTAATATGATATATATATATATTATATATATTATATATATATAATATATATACTATATATACTATATATTAGTTATAAATTTCATTCGAAAGACTCGATGATAAAGCCGCCGACGTAAATTTCAACTTGATTCCTTTTTTAAATATTAGCGATCAGTGAACGAATTTATTTACTCCTCTAGTCAGAAAATATAATTCGTTTTCTTAAGTCTAGGCTAATCATCTTGTAATTGCCTTGTCGACTCTAGTAAGCAGTATTTAAGAAAAAATTGACTCCTTTATAAATAAATGTAAGTTAAAAAATATGAATTTTCATATATTATATATATATATATTATATAAAAATATTATAATTTATATATAATATTATATTTTTAAACATAATAAATTAAAAAGATATTAAAAAAGTATATTATATAATATTATATATATATTATTTATATATATATATATATATATAATATACTATAATATATTGATTTGCGCTAAACTCAGAATTTGAAAACCGACGGCCGCCGACTGATAATATATATTAATATATATATATATATATATATATTATAGTAATATTATTTATATAATATATATTATATATTATATATATACATATATATATATATAGTATAATATTTTAATAATTATATATTATATATATACGGGTATAATATATATATATATATATATATATATATATATATATATATATATATAATATATATAATTTATATATATATTATAATATATTCATATAATATATATATATAATTATATATATTATTTATATATATATAAGCTAATATATATATATATATATATATATATATATATATTACATAGTATATATATATATAATATATAATATATTATTAATATATATATATGTTACATTATATCTATATAATATATAAATTATATATATTATATATATATATATATATATATATAGTATATGATATATATATTATTATACTATATATATAAAAAGATATTTCATTTTAACCGATACTATGATATTTTTTGACCGATAGTATCGAGAGCAATTTGATATTTCTTAAAATATCGATATATCGATAATCGATATTTTTTTTATATATTGGCATCCCTACTTCTAGTGACTACTGACTGTCAAAGCCCTATAACTGCCGACGTCTCAGATTTGAAAACAGGTTTTAAGACATGTTTATAGTTGGCTTTAAAACACTAAGGTTGTAAAGTTGTAATGTATTAGATTATTTCTTACTTGATAATATATTATATATATATGATATATATATTATATATAATAGAGACTTATATAACTATATATATATATACTATATAGATATATATATATATATATATATTATATATATTATATTAATAATATATATATGATATATTAATATAGTTTCTGATCAGTAGATTTCTATGCGAGAACGTAGAGTCAAGTTTAGAGTCACTTGGGTCGAACTTTAGGGTCGGTATCTCTCTCTCTCTCCTATCTCTTTCTCTCTCTCTATAAATATATATATATATATAATAATATATATATATATTATAATATATTTATATATATAGTAGAAACTTGTCCTTTAAAGGGTAGTTAACCGATATATATCGAACGAACAATGTAATCGATTTTTTCGATTTTTTCAAGGCAATAGTGCGTCAAGTTTGCCAATTAAGTTTTTTTTCTTTTTTTTTAACTAAAGGAATTACGAGATTAATCGCAAATATGGAAAGAGTCAGGGTCTCTCGGCTCTCAGCGGGGGACGACGGGGGGGGACGAATCCCCCTCTGTCCAACCGTCGCTCGAGCCCCTTAAAAAATAGATTAAAAAAATTAAAAAAATTCACAAGCAGGAAAGATGATAAAGATAAAGCAAATTGGCAACTATTTCGTCTCGTTCTAGAATTTGGAGTTTTTAGCTACACGTCATACAGGGATGCACAAGTACGATTTCGATTTGGATTTTCATCGCACTTTTTCCTGTAACTTCTTTTAAAGGATAACTGCCTAATTTATATAATATATATATATAATATATATTATATATATATAATATATATTATTATATATATATATATTACTATATATATATGACTATATATTATAGTTATATATAGTATATATATATAATATATATATATTTATATATATATAATATATATATATTATTATATATTAAAATTGTTAGAGAAAAAATAAAATAAAAGGAACTTTCCTTTTTCTCAAAACCAACGAGGTGCCATTAATAGCTGTCGACTTCTTCTAACGAATTTTCGCATGTGTAAACAACTAAGACCCGAACGAATGTTACTTAAAAGGCAAAGTCTGTTCTCTTTCGCTTGGTTAACAGCCTGGTTAACAGACAATGAAAGGGAGAACCGACAGCTTGTAGTCGGTAACAGACAAGTGAAAGTCTGTTTATAAAATAAGTCGAGGAGGTTTTGTCTAAAGAACATGACCAAGACTAATGGATCTTCTCTAAAGAAAGGAAATTGTGGTCGTTGTTGAATATTAAATAACTCTGGTTTTCTCGTTTTGAAAACCACAATCAGCCAAACGGATTTTCAAAATTTAGGCATAGCCAAAGTGGAAAGATTTGTTCCCATAGATCGGAAGGGGGCGCGGATTGGGTAGAAGGTAGGCAGGGACACACCCCGGAAGAGGGATCCCCTCCAATGAACAAGACTTAAGATGCCCTGAAGGAGGAGCATCAACCACAGGGTGAGGAGACATTTTTGATTCTAAAGTCAGTCGTTACTAGACAGTCTGAGTGACGGATGTAAAATCCTTTTAACGTTCTGTGTTTTTCATTCGTAGAACATTTTGTATTATGTAAATAATTGACAGTTATTCTGACTTCGTGAACAGGGTGCTTAGCTGTTTAACTTCCGTGTTTTCGATTCGCAGATTATTTCTTTTTGACTATGTAAATATTAGTGCTCATGCGATTGTGTTTCAACGGGAATTTTCGATTCCTAACATAGAACGACAATCGTGAATTCTATAGCATTCTTTTTCCGTGTAAATAAAGGCGAATTTAAATTCACTAACATGTGATTCGGTGTACAGTCATTCGAATTGATAAGTGTGAATTCGCTATTCTCCGTGTCTCGCTTTCGAAAATGTTGTTTAAATTGTATATATCTAATTCAAATTTAACATAATTCTCATTTGCTTGAATTTGTATATGAAACGTCAATACCAATAAATGAATCAATCTACGGAGTTCGCCTTGCGAATTTCAACGGAATGATTATGAGAACTTCTTTACTCTTAGAGACAAGGTTACAGGTTTGAGGTTCTTTTTTGTATCAAGAAGTCATTGGTGAGTGTTGAATTCTTTCTTTTACTCTTAAGATGTTACTTCTATCTGAACCAATCGAACCGAGAGTTGCTATAGTCCTGGAGAAGTTTCTTATACAGGCAACTTAATTTGCAACGAGACGATAGTTTTGCAAAACTGTTGGTCACCTCCGTTGCATCCGACGTTTTTTCTTATTATATGCAAACTCTCCCCCCAGAACGAATACTTAGGTATCGTG
>JABUQX010118091.1:0-5000 GCA_015478945.1 Trachelipus rathkii
GCAGGCTCCGAGAAGGTCGTGATCGCGTAAACGGCCTCCTATCTTTCGGGCGAACAGTGTATGATCGTGATGTGGTATCGGAATGGTGCAGAGGAATTAAATGTTGAGAGGAATCAGAAGGAGAGAGGAATGAATGGATGTATAGTTAGGAAAGAGGCGAAATTTGATTTTGTGCGGCGTCGCTGTGACGAAGCAAAGTGGATAAGGAAAAGGTGAAATTGAGTGGATTGTGATGTGATATGTGTGCGTGCTGGTGTGAAAGAGAATGAGAGAGGGGGAGACAAGGAGTTGCAATTTTGATCCGCAGTGGGACCTGTGGTACTAAGCTATGGTAGACTTTGATTGTGTGAGTCCTAGAGTTCTAATGGTAAATTTAAGTTTGAAAAGGTCAAGGTATGTGTGGTTGTGACGTATGGTCCATCCGTGAGGGAAACGTTGAGAGAGGTACATTTTTTTGGGACTACATCGGGACGAAATTTTATTAGGTCACGTAATTGTTCAGACTTATGATAGTTTTTTGGGGGAACTGAATGGGATTTGCGGGAGGTAGGTGATCGAAAATAAGGGATTACGTTATCAAGACAGGTGGTTTTGGGGTGGACGGTGAGAAAATGGCAATGGTAAGAAGGTCTGATTGATTCTGTGAAGAGTAGAGGTATGTGTGTAGTATCTGTCTTTAAACACACAAGAGTTCCATAAGTATACTTGAGAGGTTGGTGTATGGGTAGAGATGGTAATCACGAAGTGAAAGCTATTGTGATTGGTATTTAGTGTTGGGTGAAGAGGAGAGTTGAAGGTATGTGGTGTGGATGTTAAATCAGTTAGTGGGGGTTAGGAATGGATGTAGTAGGATACAGTAATGTTGGTTCTATATGATTGGGGGGCTAAGGTGTAAAATTAATGTTAGTGGGGGCTATTGGATGAGAGGACGGGTGATACGAAGGAAGTAGGTAAAGTATTAAGATGATGAAGTAAGGTGAGCAAGATATAAAGGCATAAGAGTAAAAGTATAAGAGCGCATCGCTGAGTAAAACGGTTTGAATGTGGACAATGTTGATACTGGAACATAAATCTGGGGGCAAATGAAGAAAGCAATTGTTACGTAGTGGGCAAAGGAAGTATGATGATGCTGCTAAAGTAGGAAGTAAGAAGTTAAAACGACAGTGAAATGGTGGAATGAGATCGAGGTAGATGAATGAAGCGGTTAAAAAGTAAAAGGCACGTGGTTGAATGACTAAAAGCAAATGATGAAGACTCAAAAGAAAGATGCTTGGAATTATATAAGGAGGACAAAAGAAATACTAAAAGGTGGTATACGTAGGAGAAAAAAAAAGAAGGTAAATGAACAGTTTGGAAGGAGGAATGATGGGGACTTAAAGGGAATAGGAAGCTCTTCCGGAAGCGCGAAAGGTAAGAATGAGAATAAGGGGATCTGCTTAGAATAATGAATAGGGATGGTGTTTTGTAACTGATGAAATAGGTAGTGGAGTGGGGAAAGAACACTTCGAGAATCTGCACAATATTTAACAGTAATGAAGAGGTGAACTAGTGAATGTGTGTGGGTTTGATGGGTCAAGAAGGAATAGGTTTTTGGGGATGAGGTTTTTAGTAAGGAGGAGGTAATGCAGTAGAGTGAAAAAGTTGAAGAATGGTAATATCTGCCGGCATAGATGAAATTACTGGTGAAATGAATCAGAACGGAGGAGAGATGGTGATTGATTGATTGGGAAAGTGTGTTATAAAGCAGTTTAATAGAGGTATAGTTTCCAAGGATTGAGAAGCGCGGTAATTAGTACCTAAATAAGGGTAAGGGAAGAAAGGGGAACTGAAATTTGGGGAATAAAGTTTACTGAGTGTTGTAAGGAAAAGATATATTGCTGGTATTTTGGTGGAAGAGTGCGTCCGAGTGGACTGAAAGGAACTGATTGATGAAGAAACAATGCGTTTAGGAGTGGTAGAGGATGTGTGGATCGAAAATCTTTACATTGAAACAAATATTGAGAAAATGTGAGGGAGAAGAAGAATAATTGTATATTTAGGTTTATGGATTTGCAACAGGCCGTATGATAGGGCTTAATAGGGAAGCTCTATGGCAAGGTGTTAGTGATATATGGTGTTGGTGGTAAGGCTTCTGAATGGAATCAAAGTATGTATGACGATAGGTGAAGCGTGTGTAAGAATAAATGGTCGCTAATGGTGATTGGGTTTTAGGATTAATTAAGCGGAGTAATGACAGGGTTGTGTTGATGTCTCCTTGGTTATTTCAAGTTTTGTATATGGATGGGGTTTGAAAGAATCGAGTCGGGGATGCAGGAAATGGTGTTAGATTGGTGGAGAATGGAGATGAAGGTGGGAGGGATGCCCTACTTATGTTATATGCGGATGGACTGGGTTCTGTGTGGCGAATCTGAAGAGAGTTTGAGAGGATTGGTAGAGAATTTGGGGCAGGGTGTGTAAAAGGAGGGGGCTTTGGAAAGTAAACGTGGATAAGAGTAGGTTATGGTTGTGAGTGAGAGGACACTCCTCAGTGTGAGTTATGTTAGAATGGTGAGCAGCTAGAACAAGTGTCTGAGTTTAATTTTAGGGAATATGTTGGATGAACGAAGGGAACGGACGATGCAGAGTGTAGTGAGGAAAAGTGTGAATGGCGGAAGGTGGCTGGTGCAATTAAATCGTTGGTGATTGCAAAGGGACTAAGTCTTGAGTGTGCTAGGTCTTACATGAGGGTATGTTGTTACCTGTGCTTATGTATAGTAGTGAGGACTATGGTCTGGATAAGAAGTATAAGATCTAAAGTTCAATTGTTTAGTGCCCAATCTAGGGGTGTGCTAAGGTGTGAGAAGAATGAAAAGAGGAGGAACGGAACGTATTAAGAGAGTGGTATGGGTGTGAAGAAAGGGGTAAATAGAGAACTAATGAAAGTATGTGAGATAGGTTTGGGGTCAGTGGAAAGGATGAATTGTATAGTCGGTTGGTTTAGCGGCTGTATAGTGGTGAGTGTGTAATCAGCCGGCTGGGAGACCGAAGAGAAAGTGGAATGAGTCGGTGACACGAAGTGTTCTGAGAGGAGAGAAATGTGAGTTTGGGGCAAGAGGCGAGAAATAATGGTGATGAATAGGAGAAATGGCGGGTTTTTGTATGGGGCATGGTTGGTGGGCCCACCTGTGGCATAGGATGAAGCCCTTACATTGACCGATTTACCATGTGAGAGTCCGTCGCGTCCCATGATGCTCTAGGGTGGATTTTCTGTCGTGACGAGCTCTCACTAATTAATGGTACAGAGGGGGGTAAAGGCTGGGCTTTCTTTTTCGACGTTTGTCATGTTTTCCTACTGCTTTTCTTTTTCCGATGCATTGTACAGCACCTTACCCCCAAACTTGGGGCAAAGAGGAAGGTGAAAGAAAGGAAGAAAAAGATTTATATGATATATTATATAATATATAGTATATATATATTATATATACTATATAATATATATATATATATATAATATATATATTATATAGATTATAATATTAATATATAATAGTATAATATATATATATATATTTTTTTAAATAATAAAATAATAAATAAAATATATAAAAATCCGTTTTATATATATATATATATAGTAATATATATATACTATATTAAATATATATATATATATATATATATATATTATATATATATATATATATAATATATATAGATATATATATATTATATATATATATAATAATATAATAGGTATTATATACCTATATATACAATATATATATATATATATTATTATATAATCTATTATATATAATATAGTTTCTGCCCTGCCCACCTTATGAGGGCCACCACCCAGAAAAGCCAGCTACTGCTCTGGGCCGGTTTTCACACAGGTCAAGAATAAGAAGTTTAACAGTAAAGGTGGTACGGGGAGCGTCGGGGGCGGGGCACTCTAGAAGGAAGCTGCCTCCGATTGTGTCCGGTGTTATCCACGACATCTTATGATGCAGATGGGCGAATAACGTTGGTCAGTTTGAATCTGAATTTATATTGCAATAAGAGATTTGGTGGTGCCTGCATCTGCACCGGGCGGGTTAATTTGTTTTTCTGGACAGTGATCTTCTGTAGGGAGATGTTTGGGGTGGCGGTGGTGTTTAGTAGATTGTTATTGGGGCGATTTGTAGATATGTGGTTAGTTTGTGTATGGATGTGGGTGGGCCAAGACCTATTTGGGGGTGGGAAGGAATGTTGTTGTAGATGTCATTATAAAGTTTGGCTGGTGAGGAGGGGGGGATTTTAGTCTGTGTCGGGTGGGGTTGGGGGGGGGTTTGGCGAGTATTTGGTGGCATGGATGGTTGGATTGGAGTGTTTACTGGAAAAATTGTGTCCCTACCATCTTCAAGTGGGCATGGATGGGAAGGATTGTGTCTCGTCATGTAAAATGCTGGATGGGGGTTGTTTTTTTTTTTTTTTCTTTTTTTTAGTACAATCAGTGATTATTCTAGGGAAGTGTTTTGTGTAACTTGCAATTTATTTAGGTTGGATTGTGATAGTGTGAGAACCATGCGGGGGAGGATAGTTTATATTAGTTTAGAGAGGGCTGCCGGAGTCGTGAAATGATTTTTCGACTTCCGACTCTTAATTCAATTTGGATTTCGACTCCGCTCCCGACTCCGACTCCGACTCCACTTAAACAAAAATTTTCGATCCGACTCCGATCCACTAAACAAAATTTTCCGACTGCCGACTCCGACTCCTGATTAGGATGAGGGTGCACCGGCGGAACCGGCAGTAGCGTGTCACAGATTTCGCACATAAATTTCGCTCTCTGAGCTCAGCTTAGTGCTTGCAGAAGTTACAGTAAAAACATTTTTTTTGTTTCAACTATTTCTTTTTTCGCTTGCTTTGAGAATAAAAAAAATATCCACTTTTTCCAATGAATCTATCTCCAAATGCTATACGGTAATTAAATGCAAATAATTTTAGTTTTATTAATAAAACAGCCATTATAAAATGAA
>JABUQX010118091.1:10000-15000 GCA_015478945.1 Trachelipus rathkii
TAGTGGTTAATGTGGTGTAAGGTCTGAGTTTTCGGAGGGATTTCTTTGTTTAATAAGTTGATGATTTCGGGGGAATAGTTTAAGGATTTGTAGGATTTTCTGTGACCCTTAGGTATGTAAAGATTGGCTGATTTGATGATTGTGTTGTTTTAAATGAATGATGGAGGTGTTTAATGTTGTTATGTCATGTATTGGTGTAGGGTTTAAATGGGATTCGATATGGTTAGTAAAAAATTCTGTCGTTTGCTTTTTTGGTAGTTGTAAATGTGGTGGTCTTTTTTTTTTGGAGTTTGGTGGGGGGGAGTAGAGATTGAGGATAAGGGAGAATGATTGATTGTAGGTCGGTGGTTGTCCCAGGTTAGTCTGTGATGTAGGGAGGGGAAACAAAATGTGTCAGGTGAGGTGGGGGATTGGTTGGCTTGGGGAGGGATTCTGTTCCTGGTGCGAGCTATTTTTTTTGAGTTAAGGATGATTCAGGGATTCCAATTTCATTAATCGATATCGGTTGCCTCGGGGATCAGAATGGTAGATCTTTCGTACCAGGCAGTGTGGTGTTGCAATATAAGTCGCGCTCCGGATGAGATTGTGGGTAGTTGCTAAAATTGTTTTTTATAGGGGGGGGAGATGAGGTTGTTTTTTGGGCGGGTTTGGAGTGGTCGGGTGGCGAATATAAAGGTTGACGATGTTGTAGGTGGTCTTGTTCAGGAGTATAGAACAAGATTGGGATTTTATTAATGCGGCGGGGAGTGGTGTGGAAGTGTTAGTGGTTGTATTATGATATGGTATGCTGTTGTGGATCAGTGTTAAAAGGGAGTGGTGAGGAGGTTGGGCAGGGGAATATATGGCATCGTAACCATAGAATGTGGGGAGAGGGGTGTTTTGGGCGAGGGAGGCTTCTTGTATAATAGCTATGTGGATATTGTGTTTTTTCAGGAAATGATTAAGTTCTATGGATTTGTTGGTTAGGCCGTTAATATTGAATTGTAGTATGTTGAGTGTTTGGGGATTAGGTTTGGTCGGAAGGGGTTTTGGTTGTGGTGTGGGGGTTACAGGTAGTAAAGTGTACCCATGACTGTAATTGGGGAGGGTTCGGAATGGTGAGCAGGACAGGTGTACCCATCCCAGGCAACTAACACACTGGATGCTATTTAGCCCAACTTGTTTTTGGCAGATAGGGCAGTAATATTTAGGGGGTCCCGGGTTGCTCTCGACATCTCCCGACCGTAGGAGTAGTAGTCTCCCTACAATGAGAGTAAAGATAGACAGAAAAGGCAGATTTGAGACATAGATAGGTAAGTAGTAGGAGGACGATGTAAAAGTAGCGTACAAATATACCTGTGGGCCGGCCCCGCCTGGCTCCTTTTGGCAGTAACCCTCCTGGTGGAGGGGGGGGAATTGTGTGATTTTGCAGTATCCCCCCCCGGGGCAGAAAGTTCTTGATATCTTCCCCAGAGGTGAATTTCTGAAGTATTGCGCTTCTTGTAAGCGTTACACATCACAACCTATATATATTAATATATATATAATTATAATATATATATATATTATATATATATAATATAATATTATATATATATATATATATATATAATATATATTTGTTTTTTGAGTCAGTTACAGGAACCACCACGGCTCACAAAGCGCCCACACTGGGTTTGAAAAAAAAACACCATGGGCGGGTCCCTGGAACATACATTATTTAAACGTCATAATAAGATTTGAATGAGAAATGATAATGAATATTCAGTCAATTAACATAAACAAAAGTACATCCTTGAATTATAAAGTCCTATATTACGTAACAAATCAAATATTATGAAGAACATTCATTCTTGTAGAAAAAGAATAGAGTTACTACTAAAGTGGAAGATTCGGATAAGATATGGATAAATCTTTATGAGAAGGTGTTATGGTAAAGTAGGAAAATGACGGGGGCGAATAGAGTCCAGCTGGGAACAATCAAAGAAGATATGGCGAACAGATTGCGGGTATGACTTCGACAAAATTTTGCAAATGGGAGGGGGGTTCCCTTAATATATAAATATTATTATATAATATATATATATTATATATTATTATATATATTATATATATACTATAATATATATATATATATATATATATATATATATAATATGTATATATATATTATATATATACGGTATAATATATATATATATTATATATAGTATTAATATATATATATATATATATATATATATCATATATATATTTATATATATATATATATATATATAGTATATATAAATATATATATAATAGTTTTATATTAGGTAATATAATTATATAATATATTTATATATAATTTAGGGACTAATCGCTCTGAATTGTAATGTTAATATGCGATTATCACGTGTTTTTTCTCACCTTAACTTATAGAACGCCGAATTCAATTCAAGAAGTGATTTGCCATCTTCCTCAATTTTTGTAAAAGTTTTTCCAATCAAAACCCTTGAAGAGGGCCGAAATACCCACAGGGTAAAGGATAAATTACTTTATAATTAATATTTATATTTATTTATTATTAGCTTTATTTATTAATTATCGCGACGGTGGAATATATATACAATTTCAGGCTTGGCGTACAGATCCAAGTTTTGTTTTTGCAGATTAGATACAATTTCCTAATTTTGGAGTTCAATACTTCCAGTTCACTTAGACATTCGTATTAGTGGATTTGTTGGTTGATGTAGGATCTCTTTCACTCAATCTAGTTCATATATCATACCAAAACTACAAAATCCTTGCGACTCTCAGACATTAATAAGATTGAAATTCATATAACTAAGATAGCTTTTAAAATTCTTCTTATTGGCATTCATCTATTTACATTCAATACATATTGATACAGTAAGTCAAATGTTTTTGTTTTACTTTACGATTTCAATGTGTAAACATGGTATTATGTGTATGATCCTTGACCAATAATATCACATAAGTTAAATATCATTAAATCAATTTTGTTCCAAACCTGATTTATTCCGTCATGGTAAATTTATTTCCTAGTATTCAACTTATTAATCCGATGCAGTATGAATTACGAATTGTGGGAAGAACTGACTGTCCTATCGCAGAATATCCGTACAAGTATTGCATTAGCACTAAATTCAATAAATCTTTTAAAAGAGAGTGGATTTTATCATCCAACACTTCAAACTTTTGTTTATGGTAATTCTCTGCAAACATACTGTTTCTGTTTTGCCTTGCCGTGCAGGTTATAACTTCAGATCCGAGGCGTTGGGTGGCAATCTTGGAGGTTATCGCGAAAGGGTTCACTTGTTTGATGCTAGATTCCTTGTCCGGAAGATTTTATCGTTAGGTAAAAGTTTAAATTTTTGTTTTTTCTAATATTTAGAGACATTTTAAAAGTCTTTTTTTTTTTATTATACGTATGTAGTTCTCAGATCTACTTAGGGGTTAGATGGCGAAGTATAAATATAGTGGAAAAAGAGAATCTCTTGGAAAAATACTCTCCTTATTCTACAGTTTTTATTTCATCACCTTTTCTCATG
Source organism: Trachelipus rathkii (assembly GCA_015478945.1). NCBI lineage: Eukaryota > Metazoa > Arthropoda > Malacostraca > Isopoda > Trachelipodidae > Trachelipus > Trachelipus rathkii. The sequence continues at coordinate 13,534 of JABUQX010118091.1, forward strand.
ATTTAGCTTCAAGTTAACTTTCCATTGTTCCATTCCTCTGTCTATAAAATTTACAACGGTGTCGCTTATTTTATATATTTTTAAAATTTCCTTAATCCAACTATGAGGAACACTGTCGTAAGCCTTCTGATAATCAATCCAATCCATACCGAGATGTTTTTGTTTTTGTCTACTGTTTTCCATTACCATTTTGTTAATTAATAATTGATCTTTAGTACCATATGCATTTCTAACACAACCTTTTTGTTCTTCATTTATTATGTTGTTGGTCTCTGCATGTTCATATATTCTGTTTGAGATTACTCCAGTTAATGTTTTATATATTACAGTTGGATAGGAAAACATTAATCGGTCCTATATTTAGTATGGATTTTTTATGTCTCGTCATTGATTTGGGATAAGATTGTATCTCCTCAGTTCGTTAGTCATTCTGGCAGGTGCTCTCCTCTTTCAATTAAAATTTGTTATCAAGCATTTCACAGTGGTTCCATTAGGCTTGTAATTTCTTTAGCCATACAATTATGACTTTTATCAGGTCCTGGGGCATCAATTTACCAAAGTTTTTTGTATGGCTTGCCTTATTTCCTTCTTCAATATAGGTGGAAACCTCATTCTATCTATGTTGTTTATTATTTGGCTGTTAACAATTTCATTTTTCCAATCTGCTTGAGCATTATGCTCTCTATTGTCCTCATAGATATTCTTCCAAAATTTCTCTATTTCCTCCTTTTTTAGTGGGTTTTTTTACTATTATTTATCATCTTTCAGATTCTCTATATAATCTTCTTGCTGATTAAACATTGGTTCTGAATGTTTCTTTTAATATCTTACGCCGTTTATTACTCTTAACTGCCAGATTAGCTTTTCCTGCAATGCATGTACCATTTTGTGCTTTTAATTTAACTTCTTTCTATATTCTCTGCTAGCCTCTATAGTAATTTCCACTCTTATTCGTTCTTTGAATAAGCTGTTTTTATATTGCCATTTCTCCTCTTATTTTTTTTGTTTATTCTTTCTTAATCTTAAATTTCAAGGTGGTTTCTAATTATTTTCTTTTTTTTTGTCTCTTTAACTACTCCAGTATCCATAACATCTGCTATGGCGATTCCCGTTGCATAATAAAGTCTATTTAACTTTGTAATGTCACAATCAAGTGGCAATATTCTATCTAATGCTCTATTGGCTCACCCTATATGCTTGTTCAATTTATACCAATTGTGTATCTTTTTTATTTTTTGTCGCTTATCAAACCCTATCAATAGATCTTCCTCTCTGTAATGGGCAATTTTTTGTAACATTTCATTTATTTGTTCTCTTGTATAAACTGTTGCCTCATTTCTATCCCGATTCTCATTATCTTCTTCCTCGTGGTTACCAATGTTTGAAAGATCCTGTATTGAATCTTTGCTTACATTTACTAGACTGTCATTGTTTGGGATGTCTTTTAGTTCACCTATTGGTTCTTCG
>JABUQX010118091.1:20000-35000 GCA_015478945.1 Trachelipus rathkii
AAGAAAGGAGGCGAGATAGTGATCGATTGGATTTGGAAGTTGTGTAACAAAGCGTTTATGGAGGGTATAGGTTCCAAGGGATTGGGGAGAAGCAGTAATGAGTAACCCTTATTAGGGTAAGGGAGATAAGGGTAACTGTAGGAATTATAGGGGAATTACTTTATTCATTATTGAGTGTTGTAGGGAAGATATATGCTGGTAATTTGGTGGAAAAAAGAGTGCGTCGAGTGAGTGAAGGACTGATTGGTGAAGAACAAGGTATATTTAGAAGTGGTTATAAGGATGTGTGGATCAAATCTTTCATTGAACAAATGATTGAAGATGAGTGAGGAAAAGAATAAATTGTATTTAGGTTTATGGATTTGCAACAGCGTATGATAGGATTATAGGGAAGCCCTATGGCAGGTGTTAGTGATATGTGGTGTTGGTGTAGGTTTCTGAATGGAATCAAAGTATGTATGGCAATCAGTGAAAGTCGTGTGTAGAGATAAATTGAGTTGAAAGTGATTTGTTAAATATTAATAGCGGAGTGAGGTCAGGGATGCGTTAAATGACTCGTTGGTTATTCAACTTTGTATATGGAGGGTTACGAAGAATTAGAGGTGGGGGTGGAAGGAGATTGTGTTAGAATGATGGAGAATTGGAAGAGAGTGGAGTGCCCTACCTATTTATGCGGATGATTTGGTTTTGTGCGGTGAATCTGAAAGGAGTTTGAGAGGATTGGTAGATTGGTAGAAAGATTTAACAGGGTGTGTAAAAGGAGGGATTTGATAAGTAAGTAGATAAGAGTAAGTTATGGTTGTGTGAAGTGAGGACAGTCCTCGGTGTGAAGTTATGTTAGATGGTGAACAACTGGAACAAGTGTCTGAGTTTAAATATTTAGGATATAAGTTGGATGAAAAGGAAACGGATGATGCAGAGTGTAGTAGTAAAGTTGTGAATGGCAGGAAGTTGGCTGGTGCAATTAAATCCTTGGTGATGTAAAGGGACTAAGTCTGAGTGCACTAGGGTTCTTAACTAGGGTAATGTGTTACCTAAGTATAATGTATAGTATGAGAACTATGGTCTGGATAAGGGTATAGATCTAAAAGTCATGTTGTTAGATGGATAAGATCCTCGGGCTCGCTAGGTGTTGAGAGATTGATAAAATGAGGAATGAACGTATTAGCGTGTTGTGTGGTGTGAAGAAAGGAATTAATGAGAGAATAAATGAAAGTATGTTGAGACCGTTTGGTCATGTGGAAAGGATAGATGATAGACGATTGGTTAAGCGGATGTATAGTGGTGAGTGTGTTGGGATTTGACCGGCTGGGAGAGTGAAGAAAAAGTGGATTGAGTCAGTAAAGGAATGCCTGGAGGAGAGAAACGTGCGTTTGGCAGAAGCAAGAAAAAAGGTGCATAACAGGAGTGATTGGGGGGGTTTCATTAAGGGGTACGGTTGTGGCCTACCTAAGCCAAGGGATGAACCCCACACTGACGAGATGCCATAGTGAGGGTTCGCGGCGGTACTGTGAAACTCTAGGGTGGATTTTCTGACTGCAACAAGTTCTCACTAATAGGTATAAAGGGGCGGTAAGGCTGGGCTTTCTTTTCAACTTGTGTCAAATTCTTCTACTACTTTTCCGTTTCCGGTGCATGTCGCGCATGTCCTGGGGAAAAAAAGATGGTTGATGATATAAATTTACTTAAGGTATTTGCTCTTCAGAGCTTTTTAATTATTTGGTCGTGATCATCTTAATAAACTGATTTCATTTGTTCACAAAACTTCATGTGTTTCAGATCAACATTAGCGCAAACTTCTTAATAATAATAATAATAATAATAATATAATAATAATTAATAATAATAATAATAATAATAATAATAATAATAATAATAATAATAATAATAATAATAATAATAATAATAATAATAATAATAATAATAATAATAATAATAATAATAATAATAATAATAATAATAATAATAATAATAATTTTTCTGTTCTCTTAATATTTCAACTTAAGTAAAAAAAAAATAAAAGAATCAACATACATCTACAGTAGCACTTGCTTCTCTGCAATCATCGGATTGTCAGATTTTATGATTTCCTTGTTGACAAGTCCTTCATCAAACTCAAATTCAACATTTGGTTCCCTCAATTCCGACTTTATTGATGCCTTTTGGGGTCCTACTTCTTCATTTTTAATGTATCTGTAAGGCAAAGTTTGTTTATCAATTGTTTTGCAAAGCTCTGAAATTAAATAAAAGATGTAAGAAGGGCTAAAGGGATGTAATAGTCAAATATAAGCCAAGTGTACTTAAAGATCTCATGAAAGTAGCAGTCTCATTTGGACAAATAAAAAAAGAAAAACTTCCCAGTCAACAAGAAGTAGATTGACTTCATTTTGGAGTCTGAGTCTGGATTGGACTAATACTAATACTTAAAAACAATCTTTTTATTGAGATGAACACAAGTGAAGTGTATGGATGATTATCACCAAATTTTTTAAAATTAAGAAAATACAAAATATCTCAGCAATATTTAAAACATTTAAATTACAAAGGATTTTAAAAGTTTGATTAAAACCCATTATGCTTTAGAATCACATGATGTCAATGCTAAAACTAATCAGTTAAATGCAAATTTTTTAAGTTTAACTAGCCTATTTCATCAACAAAAGAAATTGTTTCGAATAATGTACAGCAATTATTATTATTAATATTAATAATAATATTATTAGTTATTAAATCCTAGGTATATTTTTACACTAACATAAAACTTTCTTTACAAATTTTTTAAAAAAAAAATCTTTGGAGGGTGACTGTCATTGACTCTGCCATGAAAAAATCTTTTGGTATAAAAAGTTAGAAACAGCGGGTGTGATTTGAAATTTAATATATTTCATATATTAAATTGTATTTTTTAAGAAACTCTTTGAGGAATACTCAAAAATTCCTTACAAAATCTATGAAAGAATTAAGATTTCACTTATAAAATAATTGAAACTTTTTTTTTTAAATTTAAGTGGCTCATATATATTATTATATTCCATTCCAAATTACAAACATTTAGGATTTAGTTGTGCAGAAGAAGAAAAGGAATTTTCCTATTATTAAATAATATGCTCATTTTTATAATTCTAAACCGAACATTTTATATTCTTCATTTTTCAGTTATCAAAATCCTCCTTTTCCTTTCACTCACATATTCAAAATTTTTATTTAATTAATTTTTAAATAAAATTCTACAATATAATGTCCATATTTTTATACAGAAATTTTCTGCCTAATTTTATTCCTTGTCAACACAACTCATAATATTTTATTTTTTTTTAACATTTGCAACTACTCACAGGTAAAGTCCTATTTGAGGAGGGATTACTTGGCTCATAATACAAGTAGCACAAAGATTTTTAGTTTAATATTATCTGTGTTTTTTGGTACCACAATGAAAACTAACTTACACATTTGCTCCCAATGTTACTTTCCCAGATTCACATATAATATGCTAATCTTATTAACTTCTCAATAGCACATTCTCACAAAGACTTCAGCATTTATCTGACAATTTCCTTCTCACCAACAACTTTTTTGGTTTTAATATTCACTACAGCAGTTTTCATATCTTCCATACTATAGAGTGAATGTTCAAATGCTGGTTAATCACCTCTTTAAATAATTCTGCAACATATTCCTTCCATCTGTCCACAACCTCTTCTTTTCCATTGCAATGTCCATCCTTTATTTCCTATTAATTTTCAAATGTAATACATTCTTCCGTTAGATCAAAATCTTTTATACATTCTTTAGCGATCTTTTTTCAAAAGTTCAAAATACCTAAGAAACAATTCATCATTTTCTTTTCATTTTCATTTCCCTCATTATATTCTGTTTATGCTTTTATAATTTTAAATATCTCTCCTTAAACTTCCTTCTTTTACTATCATGTTGAAAATATATTTGGCCATTTATTGCAATTGAGGTTTTATTTAATTCTTTGAAACAATTAATTAACTTCTTTATTTAATAGCTTCTCTTAGTACCTACTAACCACTACCTTTGATAAACTATTTTATTTAACTCCATTAGTATATATATATATATATATAATATATATATATATATATATATATATATATATTATAGTAGTTATATAGTATATTAATATATATATTATATATATATATATATATAAACGGTAATATATTTATATATTATATATAATAATTATATAATATATATATATATATATCATATATATATATTATATATATTATATATATATATTATATATTAATATTATATATATATATATATACGGTATATATATATACGGTATAATATATATATATATATATATATTAATTTATATAATATATATTCTATATATATATATTATATCTATATATATATATATATATATATAATATAATATTATTTATTATAATATATAATTACGGTAATATATATTATATATATATATATATATATATATATATATATATATCATATAAATATATTATATATATATATATATATTATATATATATATAAATATTAGAGATGTACTGACACCAGAAAAGAGGCCGATACAGATACTCTATTTTTTTAGATGCCAATATCGATACTTTAATTAATAGGATATAATAAATACATAGTAATAAGATAGAACATACAAAAATCACTTCTTTCAATAAAACAAAAAAAAAAAAAGGTCCAGCTCATCTGAATTCAGCCATGATCATGGTGGGCTAGAATATGATGATGATCTTGGATGAAAGAAGAATATGTATCAAAGCCTCAAACAAGGAATGTGTAATTTAATTACTTAGTCAGGAAAACACAAACTCAATTTCCCCAGACTATATAGAACTTACTAGCCTATATTATGGGGCAGGTTCAGTGGATACAAATTTAAAAATATAATATATATATATACTTATATATATTATATATATATATATATATTATATATATAAAAATATAATATATAATATATATATATAGTATATAAATAATATCTATATTATATTATATATAGTTTCTTTTCCGTTAAAGTCCCCACATCGATATATCGAAAATTATTTTCTATTAAATCTATTAATCTATATTTTATTTTAATAAATATAATAATTTTTTATGAAAATTGAAGTTTCATTTCAATTTTTTACTGTGGTTTACCTTTATAAAAATTTTTTTTTCAAAAATTTAATAATGTGAAAGCCTGTTTTAATAAAAAAATTTCAAAGTTTTAAAATTACGCTTTTTTCTTAAATTTTCCATTACAAAATTAAGGACTCTTAAAAGTACGTGTTTTCCTAAATTAACATTTTGAAATATAGGTTAGGTTTAGGCTTAGGGAATAGGCTAGGTTAGGTTAGTTTTGGTTAGGTTAGGTTAATCTAAAACAAAATTAAGAATAATAACAAACTATTATTGGGATTTACAAAATTTTTTGCATGATTCACCCTTAAATGTTTATAATCCATGTTTTAAATTTTTGAAATACATGTAGGCTCCCCAGCAATGAAAGAATGAAGTTTATTAATTTATTATTCATTTTCTTAAATTTTGTTTTAAATAAAAAAATTTAAACAATAATAAAAATATAAAAAGTCAAAAAGAATAAATGAAATTGAACTTTACATTTTTACAAAAAAAAATATATTGAATGTATTAAATAAAATAATGAAAGGAAATAATAGTTTTAATAAAATAATGGATATATTATGTGGGGGCTTTAATGGAAAAGAAGTTATATATATATATATATATTATATAGTATATATATATATATATATATATAATTATAAGATATAATATATATATATATATATATATATACCAGTATATATATATATACCGTAAAATGGGGTCAAATGGGTCACTTTTTGACTTTTTTTTTACATATAAGTAGGTGCAAAAAAATAATGTGTTATAGAAATGTTTTATTAACCATTCACGAATTTAATTCCATCTTTTATAAACGTAAAAAATGTTAAAGAAATATATATATCTTTCTGAGAATATTTTAAATTTTTTTTTATAAAAATGCAAAATGGCAATGTGGCTTTGGGGTCAAATGGGTCACTCATGGGGACAAACAGGTCACTCATTAAATTTATCACTTATCTTACTTACTTCTTCTTTCTCCTTCCTCCTTTCTTCTTCTTCTTCTTCTCCCTCCTCCTCCTCCTTTTCCTCCTCCTCCTCCTCCTTCTTCTTCTTCTTCCTCCTTGTCTTGCACTCTGTGCTTTTCTTCTTTTCCAGCTGAGTCCCCATCAAGGGGGTCCTCAAACTCATTTTTTGGGTTCTGAAACCCTCAAAATCGGAATCTATGTCCTTTGAAACATATATAAACACACATCAATTGACTTCAATATGGCAGCTGGAGCAGAATTCCAGTCTGGCCGCATCAAAACTCGGCTTGGCACACCAACTCAGTAAGTTTTTTATTATTCCTTCTATTCGTTAACGAAAAGTTCACCTTTTTAAGTCTTTTCCTGGTTTGGGCTCAGACCTCCCCACTCCTTTGGACGTGGCGGCGGGAAACCTTGGGCCCAGGCAGGCGGCACCTTCACCACAGTAACCAGTTTGAAGAGAATATCTTAACTGGAAAACCGTTAAAAACCAATATATGAGCACCGCAGCACCAGTGCAAAAGGACCTAAGGAATGCTCTGATCCACTCGGTAATACCAGGATCTGCATACCTCGAAACATAGAGGTAGACAACAAGTTCAACTCTCTAGCTCGGAAAATAACAAAGTTGAATACTTACACAGATAAGGGGTAGGGGTAATGTCTATTACTAACTCATAGAAGGAAGCTCCTAGCACCTAATACACACCAATCGAATCCTCGTTTATACTAGGGGTAGACCTAATATTCAGGTGTATTCTATGAGTAGGTAGTAACCATGCTGAAGTGCTCAGAAAAGGAGGAGGGGGCGGTAAACTGAACTCATAGAAGGAAGCATCCTAGCCAACCTTCTAAAATACACAATCGACTCCATAAACCTTTATAAGGGGGTAGACAATAGTGGGTGTATCTCCTATGATTGTACGGACATGTGTTCCAAATGTAAGTTAGAAAAAGTGAGTGACCCTTGACCCAAGGTAAAAATGAATATTTTGCATAAACTAAACAATGATTTTCAATATATTTTAGTATAGTTTACCTTAGGGATGTTATAAATGAATGTTCCCTCCTAAATATTCATAAGTCTTTAGGTTTTTGGTGCACAACGTTTAACTTTTTTTCATGAAAATTGAGACCCGAAATTTTTAGTAAGTTTCTGAAACAAGGTATAAGGATAAAGTTTTGCACTAATTTCACTATAACTAAACATTGTTGTTATATATATGATAATATGTAATAAAAAAAAAATAATTTATTAAATAAACAAAAAAACATTAGATTTAAAAAAAAAGAGTGCATTTTGACCCATTTGTCCCCATTTTACGGTATATATATATATATATATATAATTTATATAATATATATATATATATATATATAATATATATATATTTAATACATTATAAAAATGTATATATATATGTCATAATTTTCTTTAAATTGACATTAAAATTGCATATTAAAAGCATCATTTAAATAAATATAAAATAATTAAATATAAGCCGTCAATAAATGGTTTAAAATTATAATAAAATTCGAGTCAGTCATGTGACTATTGACTCAATAATAAGAATAGAGGGTCACGTGTCTGCTGACTCGAATTGCCACAGTATGTAAAGAGTAGTGACTCAACAATAAGGAGTCGTTTGACTACTTAATTAGTATATCAGTATACAGTAGACCAGTACGTCAATAAGTATCGACTCAGTAACAACGGTCTTCTTAACTCTTAAATAATTAGCTTCTAACAATAAAAGTGAAGTTTATTATAAATAAGTAAATATTAAGCCGATCTTGACCATTAACATTATAAATTGGAAAAGATGTCCATTAATAAAATAACAATAACAATATTGTAAATAATTAAAGTTAAACAAAGGATAAACAATCCTTAATATTGAAATAAACTATTTCAAAACATCGAGTTTCCTGTTTACGCATCAGTAAAGTTTAAGTAAATTATGAACAATTAATGGTGCCTTCGTATGTTAATAAATAAAATATTAGCTATTTTAGGAGGCCTCCTACAGAAAACTTTAATGAAATCTTCAAATTCTCCAGAACATCAAGGAAAATTAAGGTAAATAAGTTAATCATTTTTCATCATAGAGCAATTGTTAACAATAAACCCACTAGCATTCAAAAATGAAACAGACATTTTTGAAACATTTGAAATAGTTTAAATCATTAGAAATAGATTAATATTTCAGTTAAAAACAGTTGCTTAGTGGCGAAGTGATATTTTTGATAATTGTATAAAGTGGTAAAATTTTAAACTTTAACTTATAAATTTAAGCGCAATAGACTTATGCGTGAAAATTATGCGCCGTAAAATTATCGAAAAGGCATTAGGGTTTCTCGATGTTTGAGATAGTTTTCAGTAATTAAAATATCGATTAATCTCATCTAATAAAAATCGATTAATTGACAATCGATTATAATCGATTGTCAATTTTTGTTTACATCTTCATGATGGCGTTTAGACATAACGTTAATAATTTTTTAGTTAAAACTATAATTGTTGTGGTACAGATTGGCTTTATTTTTGTAAATAATTAGTAAAATATGATAGTATTATTAATAATAAATGCGTGTTTGTGCTCTTTTATGTATAAAATTTATAATAGGCTCAAGGTACTATGTTAACTTAGGACACCTTAGAGCTACTTTTCAGTAAAATTTTGTAAACTGTTTTCAGAAGCCTACGCTTATAGTAGGGCTTTTGTAATTAATAATTAGTATATTATACTTAATAATAAAGGTTTTTGTAAGAAAAAATTTTACATTAACATATTTTTGCAAAAATGGAAAATTTTAATAAACTTAAAAAACTTCGTGCTAGCTTTAAGGCTAAAGTAACAATCATAATAAATAAATTAAGTGAATTAAAAATTAATGAGTCACTTAGTCTTACTTTTTGCAAGGTACAATTAAAAGAAATATCTGACATTATGCGCAGAATAAGAAAAGTAGATGAAGAAATGCTGGATATTTTAAATAATGCTGAAGAGGAAAGTGATTTTAACTCTGAGGTAGAAAACCAGACAGTATATTTTTTTGAACTAGAATATAAATTAAATGAATTTAATGAGTTTGTAAATAAATTAACTAATGAGGAGCTATTAAAGAAAGAAGAAAAGCCTAATGCAATGGATAGCTTTTTGGAGGCTTTAAATAACTCTGATTATAATAAAACAAATATGAAATTACCAGTTATGACTTGTGTTAATTTTGATGGTAATGTAGAGAAGGTAAGCTTTAATGCTTTTTACAATCAATTTATGAATCTTATAGGAAATAATGCTAAGCTGAGTGATTCTGTTAAGCTTATGTATCTTATCAGCTTTCTTAGAGAATACCCTCTAAGTATTGTTTCTCATTTAACAATAGTGCCTGAGAATTTTCAAATAGCCATAGAGTTGCTTAAAAAGGAATATATGGATATAGATGCAGTTGTTGATGACCTGTTTAGTTCTATAATGGAAATAATTATAGAAAATAAATATGATAAAAATTTTATTTCATTAAAAAAGGCTTTAAATAGAATCAGAGCCATTATATTTGAATTAAAGAATCATGATTTGGACTTTACTATAAGAAAGAGTTCTGGTTGTAAGCTATTGTCGCATATTATAGTTAAAAAACTTCCTAAAGTATTTTTGAAAGATTTAGTGAGGAAAGTTAATAATAATTACCCTGATATTAATGATGTCCTCGACAATTATCAGGACATTATAAAAACTTTGATAAGTACTAGTTCATCAACTGAAAAGGTTGTAGTAAATAAATTCAAAAGTAAAAGTACACCTCAAAAGGAAAATCCTAAACAGGTATCAGTTAATAAATCTAGTGAAACACCTTCTTTACAAAATTTCCAGACTAAAAATGTAACTTCGGAAAAAAGTAAAGAGTTTAATAAGAGGTGTAAACTATGTACAGGACCCCACTCAATAGGTCTTTGCCCTGTGTATGATACCTTTGATAAGAAAATAAATCGTATTAAAGAACTTGGTATTTGTGAGCAATGTGCGGGTAACCATCATCGAAGTAAATGTTTTGGTAATGAAAACAAAATGCGATTCGCTTGTAAATGTGGAAGTAGATCTCACATATATCCTTTGTGTGATAATAGTAAAGGGAATGATGAGGTTCCAAAGGTAAGTAATCATTGTATTACTTTTCAACAGAGCATAGAAAATGCATATATTCCTCCCACTGTTACATTAAACATGGTTCATGATGGCAATGAAAAAACTTTTAGGTGTCTTATTGATACTGCCTCGTGTAGGTCGTATATTTCTAGGGAGGCAGCTGAGAGATTAATAACAAATATAAAAGAGCTTCCTGTAGTTGAATATGATGTAAAAACATTTATAGGCTCTAAAGTAAAACAGTTTCACCAGACTTTAATTGGAGTAAGATTGTTTAAAAAGATATTTTTTATCCCCTTTCTCATTGATGATTTTTTAAATATTAATTATAGAATAGAAGGCATTTCTGATGTTGTAAATAATATGCATAGAGCTGGATTGAAATTAGCAGATGGTAATTATGAAAGTAAACATATTGATAGTCATGTTGGTATCGATGTGTTGATAGGAATTGATTTGATTGATTCATTTCCTTCATTTGAAACTGTTCCTTTTATGAGTGGTAAATGTATTGATGTTGGTAATAACAAATTAATACCTATTGGCAATATTTACAATTTTCTGAGTAGAAATCAGGTTTTAAATTTAGTAGAAGTAAGAAGGAAATTGAAAGTAGCTAATTTTGTCACTTATGTTGAATCTGCTTCGGAAACAATAAGTAATGACATTGTTCCTATAAATCCTATAAATAATAATAGATTGAATACGCAAGTATATTTTGTATTAGAGCCTTGCAAAAGTTATTTTAACCCTTTAGAGAATATTTTGAACTCAGATATAGATAATGGATTAGAGAATTTATTTTGTCTTGAATCTCTGGGAATAAAATCTGATGAAGAAATTTTGAGCACTGTAGACCAATGCCAAGTTCAGTTGTTTAACCAAAATATAATATTTAAAGACAAACATTATCATGTTAAATTGCCTTGGTATGATGATAAGATAGACTTGGTTCCAACTAATTTTAATATCTCAGTAAATTTAGCTCATAAAGTTTTTAATAAGTTAACTCATAATAATTTACTTAATGATTATAATAATGTCTTTGAAAATCAAATTAAAGATAATATCATTGAAAAGGTAAACATAGATTTTTCTGATCAAAATGATGTTTGTAAATATAAATTTATTCCACACCGTCCAATAATTAGACAAACTGAGCAGGTTACTACAAAAATAAGACCTGTATTTAATTGTTCGTTAAAAAGTAACAAGTCTTTTCCATCCCTGAATGAGGCTGCATACAGTGGTTATGATTTAATGAGTTCTCTGTTGAAACTTCTATTGGTGTTTAGAACAAATAGTACTGTAATAATAAGTGACATCAAGCAGGCTTTTTTGATGATAAGATTAAAGGAGGAAGTAGACAAAAATAGATTTACCTTCCTATGGTTTGAAAATAATGAGTTGGTAGCATACAGATATCTTACATTGATATTTGGATTTACATCATCTCCTTTTATTTTGCACTATATAATGAAGTATCATGCTTCAAAGTATCCTAAAGATCAATGTACAGAAATACTTTCTTCTGGTTTTTATGTTGATAATCTTATATTCACAACTATGCAGAATGAGAGTGAAATAGTAAAGTTGTACCATCAGTGTAAAGAAAGGATGACTGAAGGTGGGTTTATCCTGAGGTCCTGGAACAGTAATTCGGGTGTTCTACGTGATAAGTTTAAACAAGATAATTGTTTTGTGGAGCACTCTAGTTGTTGTGAAAAGGTCTTGGGGTATAGTTTTAATGTAGAGACTGATTGTATTACAATAAATGAGGTTGAATATCTTGAGAGCATTTCTACTAAAAGACAATTATTATCTGAAATTTCTAAACTCTTTGATCCCATTAACTTTACACTTCCTATTACAGTAAGGGGTAAGTTGCTAATGAGGCAAGTATGGCAACAGAAGATAAATTGGGATGAACAAGTGCCTGATAGTATTTTAAAGGAATGGTATAAGATCCGTAATGATTGTAAACAACTTCATACAATAGCTTTTCCAAGAATGGCTCTTTTGGAGGGGACTAAATATGGACTTCATTTGTTTTGTGATAGTTCCGACAGTGTATATGGATTTGTTTGTTTTGGAGTGAGTGAAGATAATAAAAGCTCTTATATATTTTCAAAAGCTAAGGTTGCTCCTGCAAATAGGCCAAGAGAATTAAGTATACCATCTTTGGAGCTTATGGGTGTAATTCTGGCTTTAAAGTGCTTGCCAAACATTCTTGAAGCATATAATAAAATATATTTTGAATTTGTAAATATAGCAGTAGACTCCCAAGTAGTATTGAGTTGGTTGCTCACAAGACAAACAAAAGTAAAAAGTAAATTTCTTAAAAATAGAATAAATGAATTGGATGGTCTTATTAATACCACCATTAAGAAATATAAAATAAATGTACATTATAAATATGTACACACTAGTGAAAACCCAGGGGATTTTTTAACCAGAGGGTTATCATTTAAGAAATATATAGAAGTACTTCCATTATGGTATCATGGTCCAGTATGGCTATCTAATGATCTTGATAGCTGGCCAAAATTTCCCATGTTAAGTGTTCCTCATGAGTCTTTACCAAAACTCATGATTAATGTAAATATTGTAGATAACAATAATTTAAGCATTTTAGATTTAAGTAAATACTCTTGTTACCGCAAGGTTTTGAGAATAACATCATGGCTTTTTAAATGGCTCTGTAAAATCAAAAGTGAGGTCGATCCTGATCAAGAAGCTATAAAATATTGGATTAAAGTAAATCAAGTAAATTCTTTTCCTTTTGAAATTAACTTTCTCAAAGAATTCAAACAAAAAGTAAAAGTAACTCCCTTAAAGGATGTTGATATTCCTCCTTTAGTAATGAATTTAAATCTGTTTATTGATGATGAAGGTTTTTTGAGAAGTAAAGGTAGAATAAATAAATCTTTAAGTATAAATTTTGAAAAAGCTAATCCTCTGTTAATGGGAAAAAATCATGCTTTCACATCTTTGTATATAAGATATGCTCATGAGCAAGTAAAACATCTGGGCATTGGGACAACACTCAATTACATTAGAGGTCAAGGTATATGGATACCAAAAGGACGTGCAGCTGTAAAATCCATTCTTCTAGATTGCATAACATGTAAAAAATATAATGCTCTAGCTTATAGGTATCCACGCTTTACAGACATGCCCAGAACACACATGAACTTAATTAAGCCTTATCAACATACAGGCATAGATTTTACATCTCATGTGTTTGTCAAAAGTAATAATACTTCTCAATTAGAAAAGATGTATGTTCTTGTTTTTACATGTCTCAACATAAGAGCAGTACATTTTGAGTTAGTGCCATCAATGAATACAGTAGATTTTTTATTAGCATTTAAGCGTTTTTGTAATACATTTTGTATACCTTCTTATGTCTATAGTGACAACGCTTTGTATTTTGCAAAGGGAGGTAAAATAATTTCTGAATCTTTTAATTCTGATGAGTTTAAGGAAGAATTTTCTAAAAATCAAATAAAACATGTTAAAATAAATCTTTTTTCACCATGGCAAGGCAGCCATTGGGAACGTATGATAAAAGTGATGAAGCAGTGTTTATATAAAGCAGTTGGTAAAACCAAAGTAACTTATTTTGAACTTTTGACAACTCTTTCTGATATTGAAAATTCTATTAATTCTCGGCCACTCACACATATAGATCTAGTTTGTCTGAATTGGAGGCAATAACACCAAATTGTTTTCTAAAAGTAATGTATAATACTAACTTAATATTTAAAAGTAATTATGATTCATTTGAATATGTAATGGGTGAATCTCCTAGTAAAGAGAAACTGGATCAAACCCTCATTAAGCAAAATGAACTATATGAGGACTTTAGGAGACAATGGCATGAAGAATATCTATTGAGCCTAAGGGAACAATCAAGACAATTGTTTCAAGGGAGATGGGTAGATAAAATCAAAGTTGGTGATGTAGTTCTTAATTAAAGATTCAAACAAATCACGCCCATTTTGGAAGTTAGGAAGAGTGTTAGAGGTGATAGTGGGTTATGACAATAACATCCGCACATTTAAATTAAAAACTGGTACTGGTGAGGTGGGGCTGCATGCTATATGCAACCTATACCCACTTGAGCTCAATTTGGGGGGTTTGCCAAATGTAACAAATGCTGCAACATCAAATAATGAGAATGATAATGGTAATGAGCCTGGCCCTTCTGGTGTAAATAATGAAAACAAATCCAATAAAACTAATGGCCAAAGACCTCAACGACAAGCTGCTTTGAAACAAAGACAGTTTATGCAAGCTAACCTTGCTGATTTGTAACAAGATTGGTGATGGGAAATTGGTATTGGGGTAATTTTAAGATAGAATAGGTTAGATTTAAGTTATTAAAATGGATTTAAGTTATTAAAATGAATTTACAAGAGCATAAACACGCATCAAAAGTAATGTAGATTATTGCTTCTTATTCTGAAGCAATCTTCTGCCCGGAGTATGTCATAATTTTCTTTAAATTGACATTAAAATTGCATATTAAAAGCATCATTAAAATAAATATAAAATAATAAAAATATAAACCGTCAATAAAGGTTTAAAAATATAATAAAACTCGAGTCAATCATGTGACTATTGACTCTATTGACTCAATAATAATAAGAATAGAGGGTCACGTGACTGATCACTAGGAAATGACACAGTGTGTAGAGAGTGAGTTGAGTGACTCAAGATCA
>JABUQX010118091.1:40000-45000 GCA_015478945.1 Trachelipus rathkii
TTTAAATATATATATATATATATATATATATATATATATATATATATATACCAAGATTGATCTCTATAATGATTAATTGGCCCTATTTAAGAGATCACCTTGATATAGCAAATAATAAAATAGTTTTGGAATAGTGAAACGTTCCTTTATTTATTTCTTTATTAATTACTTCTAATGATTATTTTACAAGGACACAATTTAAGTGATTTAACTCTTGTTCAAAAATAAATATTTATTCCTACAATATCAATTATTATTTAAATGTGTCTTAGATAACCTTACAAGTTATTATCCCGAGAGAGAACAAAGCTGTTAGCTCTCCGGGTTCTATTTTCTAACTTTTTTCAGTAAGTTTATACTATGTTCATACAAAAAAATGAAACAGTTATTTCGATTACAGGACTTTCTTTGTACAAAATTTCTTATATCTGCGCACCAGAGACCCGAGCCTAAGCTACGGTACTGTTTGCAATTACATATAACCTTTATAAATTTTATACTATGTACCAACTACGGTACATAATGGTTATCTTAAAAGTTGCCTGTAACACCCCCTTCTGACAATTTTTTAAAAAAAGTTTAGGATAGAGGAGACAGTGGCTACTAAAGTTAGAGAGTAAAACAGTAATTTTCCGCTAAAATAATCGCTCTCCTACTGGAGGCAACCCTTTTAATCATTTCTATGCAACACCTATACCTTAGGCGTTTTTACCATCGGAAAAAAAAGGATTAGTTTTTTTTTTTTTTTTTAAGGTGTTATTTTCTCTCTATAAATCTACTAAGTTATAATATATGCGAATGTTCCTTAAATTTTCTAAATGAGGTTTCCCATTTTTTTCGATAAGTACGTTCTGTTTATTAACTTTTATAACTTTAAAAGGGCCGACATAGCGAGGAGCTAATTTTTGCCGACATTAACTGTGTCTGCCGCAACCACGACAAATTTGCATCATGTAACCCTTTAGCACAAAGCGTGTCGATTTTATAATTGGTTGGGGCGCCAGCGACTGCGCTAAAAGGCGGCTCAGCTTTTAACATATGCATTAAATAACTTCTATAGGGACCGTCCTCCGAAGCAGATCAACCTAATCCACAGGTATTGCTATATTTTGGCCAAACATCAAGTTTGCGGGGCTGAGACCGTTCTTTGTTATCAGCGCGAGTCTCAGAGTGAACAACACCATACGTAAGTGGCTCGGCCAGTCGGAGGGGCTTAAATCATGTTCTTGCAACATACATCTCAGACAAGCCAGCAAATTCCTATGATTTACCTCCAGGAGGCCATTACATCTAGGGTTTGAGCTACAAGTAGTCCGGTGCTCCATTCCCACGGCCCTGCAGACTTCTTCGAACAGGCGACTAGTGAAATTTGCACCTAAATCCGAAATAATTACCTGCGGAATTCCACAGAATGGAAATAGCTCGTGAATGAAGGCATTCAATATTTCTCCCGAATTTATTTCTTTGAGAGTCACAGCAAACAAGTACTTACTGTAGCGGTCAATTAACGTAAGTAGGTATTTGTACCCTCTCGCATTAGGTAACTTAAGAATATCCACATGAACTGCTTCAAACTTCTTAGTCACTTCCTTAAAGACACCGTAAACAGGACTTATATCTGGTACCGTTTTATTTTTCTGACAGGCTGAGCACGTGCGGACAAACTGTTTTATTTTTTTATGCATGTGCTGAAACACAAATTCATTTTTTATGCTAAGGAGGGTTTTATTCACACCCAAATATCCTTTATTATGGTATTCCCTGATTACGTTCTGCACACTATTTTCAGGCACAAAAACGCGCGAATAGTTTAAAGAGACATCGACTATTAATTCTATCTCCTTTTTTGTTATAAAAGAATTTCTGTTGCTTATTAACTTCAGTTTTTCTCTTCTTAGCCATCAGATCGCAAGGTACTTTCAGAATTCTGTTGGGTGCTGTCTATTTTCTTCAAATTAAAAATCTCGTTTGAAATGCGAGACTAATATATTTGCATTTTTATCAAACGTGGTTACTGAATTTATTTTGCAATTTCCAATATGGCCGCCTAAGAACGACTGCTGCTTTCACTTCGAACAGACAGATCCATCAGCGCGCTTTCATTCATTACCAAGTTAATAGCGCCTACGTCAGTCGCTATAGTAGCCCCAGCTGATTGCTCATTGGCCGTCGTGAATCGGTGGGCGGAGTCACAGACTACACTATTTGGACCAGCATCTTCTCCTACCTCATCCTGGGCAATATTATTTGCAAGTAAATATTTTAATAACGCATTTTGATTTTCGGTAATTAACTCCATCGTGATATTAAAAGTACTCAAAATAGCGAGTTCTCTCAATTCCCTAGCATTATAATTTTGTACATCATTAGCATGATTTATTTTATATACAAACGCACGAGAGCACGTACAGATACGCACAGGCTTTCCCGCTAAAATTGCCCCATATTTCTTGAATAATTTTGTTAACCCTAATAAAAGCTTATTTACTGGCAAATATCGTTTTTCTGTTGTATTAAAAGACCCACTATAAAAAGCAAAAGAAGTCCCATTCTCATCGTCAGACATAATTACCGTATTAAAAGCTTTATTATTTGCATAAATGTACACTTTGAGAGGCGCATCAGCGGCCGGGAACCTGAGCCGTGAGGCGTGACGATCGCTTGCTTTAATTATCTACAAACGACTTTCTCAGCCTCGATGAACCAAGTGATTTTTCTATTAGAGCTATTCTTTTCCTTTAAATAACTATATAAAGGCAGCGTTAGATTTGTAAAACACGGTATATTTTGGCGGTAAAATGAAATTCTGCCAACAAACGAACGCACTTCTTTTATGGTTAACGGGCGAGGAACATTAATTATTTCCTTAACTTTCTCAGACAATGGCGCAAGCCCTTCTTCCGTCAAGTCAAAACCCAAATAACTTAACCTTTTTACCCCAAATTCGCATTTTTTTTTATTTAAACAAATTTTAAAATAATTTAATCTCTCAAATACTTGTTTAAGTACCACCACGTGGTCTGATAAATCTTTGGTCCCTATCAAAATATCGTCTAAATACACGTGTACCCCGGGAATGCCTTGAAGTAATATAGTTAAAAATCTCATGAAGCACGAACTCGAATTTTTAAATCCCATCGGTAATTGCCTAAAAGAAAAATTGCCGATCATTGTACTAATACTAAAATATTGTTGATCGGCTTCTGCCAAAGGCAAATGATAGTACGCGTTCGTGACGTCAAGTTTACTTAAAATTTTTGTCCCATGAAGCCCACTAAATATGTCATTTATATTAGGCATAGCAAATACATCATTTTTCGCAACTGAATTAAGCTTTCGAAAGTCACATACGATTCGTACCCCTCCCCCACTTTTCTAAAACGCCTGATGGGAAAATTCCATGAAAAGGCGCTCTCTTTAACACTTTCGCTTTTACTAAATTTAATAGCTCCCTCTTTGTTTGTTCGAATAATTTATGAGGAATACGGCGAGGTTTAAGTTTTATTGGAGCTCCGCTTATATTAGTTTTATAAGGAAAAAGTGAAGCTATTTCCTTCAAAATAGCAGTTGGAAAGCGTCTCCTCTCCCCCCTCAGAGCACAAGTATCCCCCCCATTCTTATTCTTAAGTTTCGACTCAGCGTTCTCCCCTCCCCCAAATTCTTTGAACAGGTCTTCCCAAGCTTTAAGTTGCTTTTCACGAATATTAAAATTTTCCGGTAAATATGCATTTATAAATAAATGTTTAAATTCAAATACAAGATTATTAATTATAGGTATATCGCTAAAAAGTTCATTAGGAGCTACAGAAGAAGAAAATTGAGAGAGAGTGTGAATAAAAGCCTTATCTCTACAAATTGTTTTATCACACAAATTTATACATTCCTTGCTCTGAGTATCTGTTAACATATCTGTCTCAAAATTAATATTGAAAGCAAATTTTTTTCAAAAACGGCATTCCAAGAATACAAATAGGTAATCTGGTTGTTAAAAATTCTACATCATAAGTTCTCTTTAAACCAAAATCAATTGTAACAATTTCGCGAGAGTATATGTCAATTACGGTATCATTGGCTGCTTTAATTTGACCAATAATCGATATATTATTGTCTCCATCCATAGGGAGTAAATTGATCTCACTACCACTATCTAAAATAAAGACTCTTTTTGATATTTTATCAACAATTGTATAAAGTTTATAATTTCTTATATTATTTAATACAGACATATTATTTATGACCGGACTTTCTCCTGTCGGCGCATCCGTAATTAATATATTTTGTGAGCCGCTAGAGGCCAGCGTGGGTATCGCATGGGTTACATCGATACTCTTGTCAATAGTCGGAATACTCAGAGCTTCATTGGAAGGAGGATGACCTCCTTGTACATGCCGGTGAGCACTTCGCTCGTTACTCTTAAAATTACTCAAAGCTACAGTATTATTATTATTATTATTATTATTATTATTATTATTATTATTATTATTATTATTATTATTATTATTATTATTATTATTATTATTATTATTATTATTATTATTATTATATTATTATTATTATACCCATTAGAATACCAAACATACCTATTATTATTCATATTAATATTATTATTAAACCTGCTATTAGACGCATGCAAATTATTTACTACTGCCACATCCCCATAATTAAAAATACGATCATTTTCATTTAAAATATTCACCTCCCCCCCTAACTCCTGTGCGAGGGGGGTTCCGATGCGTTTCCCTGCCTCCTTTGGGGGTTTGACTCATGTGCTTGCTGACTTTCTCCATTTGGCGGGAATACCAAAGAATACATAGGACAAAATTCCGAATGACATGTGTAACTTCTATGTAGGAATCTGGAGTGTGGTTTACATAACTCGCCTAGCAACTCAGCATTTACAGTGTTGCCTTGTTTACGTTCTCTTGGAGCATTTCTTCTATTTTGAAATGATGGTTGTTCTTCTGATCGAGTCGGTTTGGCAGCAGCCTCACTCAGCTGTC
>JABUQX010118092.1:0-12500 GCA_015478945.1 Trachelipus rathkii
CCTTACAACTTTTTTCTTACCCCTATAGTACTAATACCTTGACATATACGTCATAACTAAGTACTCATATTTCCTGTTTAATATCATATCATCTACTCTAACAGGAACTTAATCAGTAGAGGTAGATAACCTTGCAAGCGATATTCATGGATATGGAATCTAACTTACCGTATGCGCAGCATTTATATTAATAAAACTATATAACCTTTATTATATTCTGAATACGGTCATCACTTATCATTATATTATTTTTATAGTCATGAAAAAATCCTCCTAACCATACCCCTTTTGGTAATTTCTCGTAGTACACCCTGATATAATTATTCTTTGAGTCTGCACTTCATTAATAATTTTAGCTAAGTCAGAAAAGACTGTCTTATTTCTCTCGTGAAACAAATTTCTAATTTATATTTTTATCAAAAGCACAAATTACAATATAATTATTATTACCTAGTAGTATTAACCGGCATTCCCTTCCACATCCTTTATATACACTCGAACAGAACCGCCAATGGCTTTATCATGAGACTTGGTAGTGGTCCGGACGGGGCATCACTACTAACATTAATAAAAATGAGATTGAATTATAACCTCGTATTCGCGCTTATTACTTAATTGTGAGTAAAATTGATATCACTTCGTACACTATCTTAAATTGATAATATATTGGAGCTTTCCTACCGTATAAATTAATTAATAATGACTTACCTATGTTAATAATATCTTGGCAGCATATTCATCTGTAAGTGAGTGCATACACATATAATTTAGTATGTAATCTAATCTTATTGTCAACATATTGAGTACAAACCATTTACTAGTAATACTAATTAATATGTTTATACTCACTTAAGTAGACCTGTAAACATTATAGTAAACACGCTGCAAAGTACATTTTGTTAACGATATTCCACCACCTCAGCTAACGTCGTCGTATGCATTTACGGTAATCAATTGATTAGTTAGCTCAAGATATAATACATGTATTAATGAGGTCTTTTTATAAAGTTTATACTTACCTATTATTACATCTCTGTAAGTCTATTGATAAAAATAATTTGTCATCTATATATAATTGAATATCAATATTCCAGAGTTGTCAAATTATAGAATGGAGTGTCAATATACAAAAATAGAAACATGTAAACAATTTTGAAATTTATATTCTTTATTACATATGATTTGTTTTTTCAAGTCAATTTATTGAGAGTAATTTTAGATAGTAATGTATACTATATATAATATATCATTACTATATCATTTCCTTCAATTTGAGGTATTAAATAGTTATATACTGTTATTATTGACTTTATTGAATTAGGAAATTTTTACGTTTTATTAATCCAAAATTGAGATATGTTTTATAATATTATCTTGACCAACTAGCTTGGATGACCTCTTTTTATCTTAAAGTTTTTTGATGCATTGTATAATATATATAAATATAGGTTTAGGATACGCAAATTTAAGTATACGGTGGATATAGCTTATTTGCATTAACTTAAATTGTAATTAGATAGTTATATGATCCAAAACAGCACCAATAGCTTTTTGTCTCGTCTTTTTATCTATTCTAAGAATATTTATCAGACAAGTATAAATGATCTGTAACGTAGACAATACGACTTAATAATAATGAATTTTAGAGGCTTAAAATACAGCAGACGGAAATAAATAAACCGCTACATCGTTTTGCAGAGACGTAATTAAACATTTTGTATGATTTGGTGGAATAAACACGCAAAAATTGAGGCGAGTACACGGAAGTAAATATATCACTAATAAAGTCATACTACATATAACCTTTAATTATATATCTCAATAGCAATGAATACTGGCATCAATTAATAAATTGAAAATAGACCAACTATATCTGCGAGTTAAGAAAGCAAGAGATAAAAGGATAAAATCAGATAATACACGATGTACTGAACATCAGAGGAATAAAATTGGCACATATTCAGTTTGTTTAAAATCTATATACAACTTGCATGCAACAGACTCCGCATGATTCAAACTGATACCATCTACACCAGGCCAATGTGAATATATTGTCAAGAACGGTATGAACAAGAAATGCGAGACGACATATAATAATAATATTCAGAATGATATATTTAAGGGAGTCAATGAAATATTTATAAAATCGATTAATACTTATATATATTAGATTTGTATATTATACTACATAATATATTAATATACAACAGTATCTAACAATTATCAGAAGTATATTTGAAGAAATAAGAGATATAACTAAATGATAGTTATATTTTGAGTTAGGATATATTATTGCATGAATGTAAACAAGATAAATATATAGATTATAGTATTTATTAATTTGATAATATAGAGTCTCATAAAATGAGTAGAAATGCGGAAAATTGTATAAGATATCTCACTTAAATCATATATAAGATAATAATAATAAATATATATAATAATAAGAAAATGATTATTTATGTAAGATATAATCTCTATTATAGATGTATATTTTTTTATGAGTATATCAGTAAGCACATTCTAAATGTAGCTTACGATAGAGTCCCTTTTCGAGAGAGCAAATATAAGAGTTTCGTCATTCAGCAATTTATTTTCAAATACTCAGGACGAATAATGGTAGTCGGTAAAATGTCAGATCATATACTGCTGACCTCACCAACTCTAAATTAATCATGATATATTATATTGATATAGGAGAATAAATCGTTTATATCAGACTAAAAGACGCACGGAGAGAGAGAGAGATGCTCTACAGAGATGTATGGACTGAGGCGGAGTTATACATATATACTAGAGTTCACACTCACACCACTCACAATTATTACCCAAATGTTGAAGATAGTTAACTTTTCTATGACAGAATAACCTTTATTCTTGTAGTGAGATGGACAGTACGTTATTGACAATGGATAATCATTAATATATATATAGTATAAATATATTAAATATATAAATATAAATATATTATTATATTAATAATATTATATAATATATAATATATAATATATAATATAAATATATTATATATATATATTATATATAAATTATTATATATATAATATATTAAGATACATATATAATATATAATATATATTAATATTAATAATTAATATATATATAATATACATATATATATAATATATTAAGTAATACATATTAAATTAAACCACGGTTTTATCAAGTTAATATAAACCGAGTATATATATAATATATATAATTGATATATTAATAAACATTAATTAATTAAACATATATTAAATATAATTATATTAATATATATACAGCATATAAATGTCAATTTATAATAAGATTAAAATTATATAATAACAATATATAGAAGAATGAATACACCCGAATACACTAACAAAATAAATAATCGGCGATATTAATCTAACATAATAATCATTCATGAGAGATATATTATTATAAATAAAAATAATATAATAACCGCCTATACGATTAAATTTATTATAATCTAAATGCCTACAGAATAATAATTAATAATACAAATAATATTAAACGATATAAATATACATACTGATAATTTACGAAATTAATAATTTAAACAATAACACACTTATTTAAATAAATATATATATTTGATAATATAATCAAAATATATATATATATATTAATAATATGTTGTTTTATTTAAAATATGAATTTAAATATTAGAGTGATTAACTTTAAAACCATTAAATATACTTAGTAATTAAAAACATAGAATATTTTTATGTTATAAAGATAATTATTATTGATAAAGTATTATTTATTGAGTCGC
This sequence comes from Trachelipus rathkii, assembly GCA_015478945.1. NCBI lineage: Eukaryota > Metazoa > Arthropoda > Malacostraca > Isopoda > Trachelipodidae > Trachelipus > Trachelipus rathkii. The sequence continues at coordinate 3,785 of JABUQX010118092.1, forward strand.
TATCTAAACAGAGCAGGAGAATATCCTCTACATCGTTTTAGAGTAGTATCCTGGTTTTATTTGTCCATTTTTGAACGAGCTTCCACATCTTGTCCCTGACATTTTCTACTTAATCCTTAGCATTTTATACCGCATAATCACCTAATATCTTCACGCATTATATATTTTTTATAAGGTGCAGGAATGGCTAGGATTTAGTATATTATACCTTACATGAAGATATTATATATAATAAACGTGTGTGCACTACCTATAATCTACTATATTAATATATATAACTAAAGTTATAACTAATTACCACAACTATGTGAGCTTAGTTTGATATTATTTAGGAAAATAATATTTATAAATAGGTATAAAGTCGTATACCATAGATATATTATATAAGATATTTAATATAATATTATATAATTTATGTAGTAGAAATTATTCATATAACTTAATCATTTTATGTACTATTTAATTTATATATATATATGATCACATATATAATAATATAATGACTATATAATATGCAGAAAATTATCTCTAATATATAATGAGTTAGATAATATTCAATCTATATATCTGTGAGCGTTATCAAATATATATTAATATTATAAATAATTATGAGTATAGTCTAGTATATTCGTAATATCAATGAAGATATTGTTTTAGTGTCTTATTAATTTAGGGGTATGAGTTATAATAAGTAGTGAGATAATTATCTATCGTTATAGAAAAAATTATATGATTTGTATACTATAACATAAAATAACTAATAAAATATCTAATGATAATCACACTATTATAGTTTTCACTAAAGATACATTAGAGTAAGGTATAAAAATAAAAACTACTTCCCTTACTGAGTGTTATTACTATATCATACTATAATATACAAAGATAATCCTTTGTAGAATAGATTAAGATTAGGGATAATTATTACTGATCCTTCAATTTGTCTATATGGCCTATATAGAATTTATTGTTCTCTAAAAACTTCTACCAGAGCTGCAATATCATCATCTTATGCTAATTGCCAGGTAAAGATCAATATAATCTATGCGCCAAGTGTTTACTTCTCCAGTATCTATAGCCATGTATAAACATTATATTAACGAGAGAGCACAGTGATATAAAAACGATATAGTATAAAGGAGAGAAATAAATTATCTATACTAAGCCCCAAGTTACCGACACATACACAATAAAAGAATAAGAAATATCATTTAGTCAAACTCAAGTAAGAATTACCACAGACACAAAACATATATGTGAATCGTGATCCTATTAAATACCACAGTATGTAACAGTTAGACTTAAACTCAACACTAATTTACATACACAACATATCAACTTTACAATAACGTATTTATTGAATGCATCATATGCAATATTAATTCAGCGGGTTTGAGTAGATGATGGTAATATGCGCCCAAAAGAGTTACGCTATCCAGAGCTTTGAGTCTATATATAAGAGGTATTCTGTATGTATATATAATCACGACAGAGGATATTCTCTAACACTAGAAATTCTAAACTCGATATTTTTAGACAATATTAACGAGAGGCATGAGGTACCTGGAGTAATAGGTAATGATGTATGATAAAATCTTATATATTATATACAGACTGAGCACGATAAACACAGGGTACCGTGCAAAAGAGTTCAAATAATACTAACATAAACGCTAACGATTACGCAAATACCACTAGAACCGCTTCAAATTGTATTAGTGTTAAGTTATTCTCCCATATACCAGTGATTACTTAATGAGCTAAATAGAAACACATTATGTCTCACTGTCAATGTTGTTATTTATCGACATCATCAAATAGAGCCAAACAAAACAAAAGCTAAATACATTAGAGTCTGAGGAAAGTTTACCAGAATTTCTGCGAATTCTCGCATGACAGTTTTCGCTAGTTTTTCTGGACAATGCTAGAGAGTAAGATGAACAGAGAAATTAAGGTAAAAGAGGAAAACACAGATCCTCGAAGACTATTGGTATTGAATTTCTTGAATTATAATCAGCCATCAATTATCACGCATATTATTCAATACCCACAAATCTCTCAAGTCCACATGCAATTTAGCACTGATGTGTAACTCCCCACTCTCCTCCAAAATTCTTTTTTAGTTTTAAAAATCATATCTTTATAGATTTTAAGACGAAAATTCTAATCATCTGAACTTTCTTACTTTTCAAAATCACAGTACTATCAAGGCCGAAACATATATGTTGAATATTTATTTTTCAGAACTTCGTTCTCCTTATGATTAGAGAGAGGTAGAATTCACGAAAAAAAAGTTGCCTTAGAACATCTACAAATTTAACGTGTTTCAATATTTGACAATTTGAGATGTGTTGGGTAGTAGGCGACAACTCTATCCCAACCATAAAAAAGAGTTTTTAAGGCAACTCATGTTTTGCCAGCCGGTCAATCTAACGTATAGACCATATATGATTTAGTGGGGTACTTTACTCTTTTTATAATTTTTCACCACGAACGACTCATGGAGTATCAATAACATAGATATCCCTCATATGCAAATAAAAATTGATATAATTAATAATAATAATATTAAATAAATAAAACAAATAAATATATAAATAATAATATAAGTAATTATATTAATAATTAATAATTAATCTAAATATTAAATCATATATATATGTATAATAATAATAATAATAATGGTATACATGTTAATAATATCCTATAAAAAATGTTTAGCAAAGGAATTTCGGCCTTTCAAATGCCAATATACAAACAAGCAAGCGAGAAAACGCTCGAATTGAACGTTTTAAGCTCTTAAAAAGCTGCATCTTGTCCTTTATTGAAGCATAATCATCAGAATAACAATTTAAAATATTATGGCCAAAATTTTAAATTAAACTCTCCCTTTTCAGTATTGTTGAATTTTACAGGTACATTGAAAGACTCAAATTTTGATACGATACTATAACACCCCATATATATATATAAAATGAATATTATTGAGATATTATTATTTTAATCTTCTTTTAAAAGAAGGTTACTACATTAGTATCATATATAAATTATACATATCACAAAATTAATAATAGGTAAGTGGATTTATTATACGAATATAATATAATATATATATAACAATATAAATATTTATAAAAGGGGAATTTGGATAATAATTGTAACTTAGGAGTGATTTGATAATTAATTCTTACAGGTTACAGGGGAAATCTCATGATAATGACATCATAGAATTAGGATACGATAACTATAGGCCGGACAGTTGACTCAATAATATTATATATAAATATATATACACACTTTCTCCACACTTACCTATATAATATATAATAAATTAAAAAATAATAATTATTAATATTCTCTTATAAGAAAAGATATAGACAAGTCAAGAATAATAATGTATATAAATAGTATTAATAATAAAATTTCTTAGTATTGCTTAATATCATAACGAATAATTAATAAGTATATAGTGAGATTCTAGAGGAGATATATAATATAATAATAACACATGAAGGCATCTATGGTGAAGATGTTGTCATGCTAGCTCAGTTTATGTAGAGAAGTGGGTCTACGTTCACATAAAATATTATAGGTTATACATATATACATTAACAAATATCATAACTTACATTATTGAGAATTTAAACTATATTATAATTATGATTTATAAGTTCACTTATTTATATATCTAGAGCCACATCTATATATATATATATATATATATATATATATATATATATATTATTAATATATACACGACATGCACCCATATTGTTATCATTATATAGCATGGTTTTTATTTGATAATAAGATAATACATACTAATATTTAAAAAAAAAATAGCGGAACAAACTAAAAATATTCAGCACATAACGGTAAAACAGTTTAAATTCAAAACTAAAGATGAGCAAGCAAAGTAAGTTTATCGGCTTCACTACTTCAATAAAGTGTGTAGAGATCAAACAAAGAACTTTTCTAAAACAAAACTAAAATTTTTGGTACAGCATTTAAGTTTTTCGCGGTCTCGACACGCACACGGAGTTAAAATGTTCCTTTAGTGTACTGTCTAATTAAAAATTATCGTATATTGTCATTCTAGAAGCCTACTTAACTGAGCATTATGTTTATTTCATAGAAAAATCACGAGCAAAAATAAATAACACATATAAAAAAAATTATTAAACTATACTGCCATTCAATTTATCAGATCCATTTGGGTAAGCGGCGCATACCTAGCATACCCTTAATGACCTGCCCTGATATGTAGTTCTTATATATTAATACTAGTATATAGTTTATCATATAATGTATATATCTATATATATATATTATGGGTTGAGATATAAAAGATTATTTCTAGTTAGAGAATATGAAAGTCTACTAATTAATATACAGTTATTGAGAAAGACTGATCTAGTATTGTTTACGTTACACTATTCAAATAGCAAGCATCTTCATTACATGAGAGAATAAATATATACATAACTGCTTATCACGTAAGACCAAACTCCGGATACATGGAATAACCTGGTAAATGTGAATGCAAGGACAATTACCTATACTATTTATATTTGACCACCATGACACTATGATGGGCTATGGGTCCAATCCAACTTCTAAGATTTCTTCACACTCTTAACAAGAAACTTTTCTCTCTATCTATATGAAATATTTTTAAAGTATATAAACTGATTAAATCTCTGATTTAGATTAAATATTATTCAAATAATAATTTTAAGTATAACCCTTGGCAATATAAGAATAATATAATATACTAAATTGGTCTTACCTATTATATATATATATATATATACTATATTAGTATACCTGAAAAAAGGTAATAGGTCTTATACTTTAGGTACTGTTTATGAATATATATATTCTGAAATAAATTGAAGACTACTCACTGAAGCACTATACAATTTGATTGGTTTGATTAATCCCATTATATACAAAAGATAAGAAATAGGGGCCAGCTTTTGTCATTTCGTCTTCACGGAGCAATTTAGTTAATTTTTATGAAAGAATTTAGTCCGACTATTTCCAGAGAGAAATGTAGGTTTTTATTTGGGTAGTGATAGAAAACTATAAAATTGATAATAAGAATCATCTATATATTATCTACACTATATATATATATAAATTCTAAAATTTACGCTTTATATATAAGACAGGTCTTATTCGAATATCTAAATATAGTATATAAAAAACTACATTAAATTATAACTAATTATGGTGATCATTTTTATATACATTTATATCTTTTTTATACATCATTATATTAACCTACTATTAATACTTATATGACAGGTATACTATATTCAATATAATTCAATTAATAATATATTAAATAATACCAACTATTATACCACTATAAGTTGGTTTTGTTATAGAAGATAGATGAGTCATGTAGAAATAGTATAGAAAATTTATAATTATAACAATATATATCTAATTATATTAATCAATAGAGTGAGAAGAATATCAACGCAATACTCGAACGATGTAAATTATACTCTATACCATTTTTATGGTGTCGATACCTTTCCTCACTTTTACTGCGTTCATATACTTATACACACACGTCATATAATATATACCTCCTCTATGTGCATACATAATTATAATTATAACACCATTTTAATCCACATTAAATCAATATATAACTACATAGATAATAAAGTATCAATAACACCCCTATTCTATGATAAGACACATTACAGACAATTACCTTCATGTACTCTTATATCATCTGATTGAGCTGAGGGGAGATAAATGTATATTACAAATCTTATACATTATTAAGTTCCTAGCGTGTCGTTATGTATATTATGTACTTTAATGAGGAGCTACGGTAGGTTATAAGTATATCATATATTGGTGGCCTGCCCACTACCACCTATCCTCATTATGCTTTATAGGTCATGACTGATGCAAATGCCTCGTGAGATATAGGATTCCAGTTATGAATATCATAAGCCAGTAAGAAAAACACCTTATTAAATCTAACTATATACGGCAGCAAAATTGTATGATACGGAACTGCGCGACATGTGTGTGTCCAGAGGAATAACACTGTTTGAGCCGAGACTTAAGATCGCGAGAGAAGGTGAATGGATGTATAAAATAGGTGGAAAAGGCAAATTTAAGATTTGCATGTGACTAGGAGAAAAAGATCGAAAAGGAGAAGGTGATAATCTAAGTGTGTGATGTTGAAATGTGTGCGTGCTGAGATTGGAAGCAGACATGGAAAGAGCAGGGGAGAGAAGGAGTTTGCATATGAATTGATGAGTGAACCTGTGGTACAGATAGATAATAAAGCTAGTGGATAGACTTTTCAGGATGTGTATGCATCTAGATTTCTATGACTGAGAATAACAAGTTAAGAGTGTAGAACCAATGTGGCCAGTGAACGCGATGTGTGTAGGTTGATAGTACGTTCTATGAAGTCTCCTATACGGAAGGGAAACGTTGAAGAGAGTACGATTTTTTTGGGATAATTTGAATGAGTGTGTCTGGATGGGGTGAGTAGAGTTTCAGATCGATAGTGTTGGGGGACCTGATGGTTGGATAGGTGATCAAAAAAGGGGAGGTATAACAGGTGGTTTTGGGGTGGGGGGAGAAAAATGAGAATGGTAGGAGGTGATTGATTTCCTCGTGAAGAGAGAGGTATGTGTGTGTAAGTAATACGTTCTTTAAACACAAGAGTATTCCATAAGTATACTAGAGTTGGTGTGTAGAGATGGTATCGAAGTGAAAAGTACGATGATTTTGTGTTGGTTGAAGAGAGAGATGTGAGTATGTTAAGTGTTGGATTGTTAAATCAGTGGAGGGGTTAGGAAATGGGATTATCGGGAACATTAATGTTGTTCTTACACGAAAATTAAGTAGTGAGGGGGCTGATGGAGCAGGACAGGTGATACTCGAAAGGCAAGTGTGTATATGATAAGCCAAAGGTCGAGAAGATTAAGTTGAGCAAGAGATAAGGTTAAGTAATGTAAGAGCGCTCGCTAGTCAAACGGTTGAATGTGGAACAAGTTAATACTGAACAAATCTGGGGGGGCAAATTTGGGGGGGAAAAGGATAGAGAGAGATGCAAAGGAAGTGTGTGGAATGTGCTAGAGAGAGGGAAATATAAGAATGTTAACAGCGAATGGTGGAATGAGAGGTGATGAAAGCGGTTAAAGATAAAGCGTAGTTGAATGTACTAAAAACAAATTGATAGGACGAAGATTCGAGAAGTAAAAGATGCTTGCGCACTTATATACGGAGGGAAAAGAAATTACTAAAAAGGTGTATACGTAGGGGAGAAAACAAGAGGTAATGAACAGTTTGGAAAGGAGGATGAATGAGGACAATAACAAAGAAATAGGAAGCTCTCTGGAAGGAAGCGCGAAAAGGTAAGAATGAGAATAAGGGGGAATCTGCTTAGAATAATGAATTAGGATGGTGCTTTTGTACTGATGAAATGGATGTGGGGGAGTGTGGAAAGAACACTTCCGAAATCTGCACAAAATTAACAGTAATGATGAGGTGTTAGTGAATGTGTGTGGGTTAGATGGTGCAAGAAGAAATAGGTATTTTTGGGGGGATGAGGTAATTAGTGAGGAGGAGGTAATGGGTAGGGTGACGAAAGTTGAAGATGGTAAATCTGCAGGTAAAGATGAAATTACTAGTGAAATGATCAAGAGCGGAGGCGGGATGGTGAATTGATTGGATTTGGAAGTTGTGTAATAAGCGTTATGGAGGGTATAGTTCAAGGGATTGGAGGAGAGCCGGTAATAGTACCACTGTATAAGGGTAAAGGGAGATAAGGGAAAATGTAGAAATTATAGGGGAAGTAAGTTTTATTGAGTGTTGTAGGGAAGGATGTATGCCTGGTATTTTTTTTGAAAAGAGTGCGTAGAGTGTCGGAGGGACTGATTGTTGAAGAGAAGATGCATTTAGAATTGGTAGAGGATTGTGGATCAAATCTTTACCTTGAACAAATGATTGAGAAAATGAGGGCAGAAGAAGAATAATGTATTTAGGTTTATGGATTTACAACAGGCGTATGATAGAGTTAATAGGAAGCTTTATGGCAGGTATTATGATATATGGTGTTTGGTGGTAAGGCTTCTGAATGGAATCAAAAGTATGTATGAGCGATAGTGAAGCGTGTGGTATAGAATAAATGGTTCAATGGTGATTGGTTTCAGGATTATAGCGGAGTGAGACAGGGGTGTGTTATGTCTTCCTTGTTTTTCAATTGTATATGGATGGGGTTTAAATGAAAGAATTCGAGGTGGGGATGGCAGGAAAATGGTGTTAGAGATGATGGAGAATGGAGAGGAGTGGAGGGTGCCCTGCCCTATTGTAATCGGATGATTTGGTTCTGTGTGGCGAGTCTGAAGATAGTTTGAGAGGATTTGGTGGAAGATTTTGGCAGGTGTAGTAAAAGGAGGGGTTTTGAAAGTAAACGTAGATAAGCAGTAAGGTATGGTGAGTGAGGACAGCCTCAGTGTGAAGTTTATGTTAGATGGTGAGCAATGGGGCTAAGTGTCTGAGTTTAAATATTTAGCGGTATGTGGTTTGGAAGAGAAGGGAAACGGATGAACATGCCAGAGTGTATGTAGGAAAGTTGTGGAATGGCAGACAGGTGGCTGGTGCAATTAAATCGTGGTGAATGTAAAGGGACTAAGTCTTGAGTGCGCTAGAGTCTTACAAGGAGGGTATG
>JABUQX010118092.1:17500-20000 GCA_015478945.1 Trachelipus rathkii
GCTCTTCATCATAATAGGAATTGTACGATGAGATACTGAGAACTTTTGATGGAAAGAAAAGTTTGCAAATAGGCGTGGAAAGCGAGGTGACTGATTGTGTGTGTGCTTGAGAATGCCGAACGAAGTAGCGGGGTGGGCTAAAATATATTATTATATTATTATTATTATTATATTAATTATTATTATTAATTCATATTATTTTATTTATAATATCTGACAAAGTAATACTGAAATATGGATTAAAAGTTTATAATTAAAGACCTAAATATTGATAGAGGTAATTCACTTGTGTTGAACAAAACTACGAGCTCATTAGTGGTAGTTCTAATAATGATGATGATAGTTAAAGTGGTATTTAGGCCAATCCTGTTAATGAATACTAACATTTGTAATGTGCTCTTGGGATATTAACGCACTAGAAGAAAGGCCTGGTATATTGGAAGTTTTACATTAATTGGAAAACCATATAAAAGATTGATTAAAGTTTGATTTATTAACGAAAACCAGTAACCAACCACCAATTATCGTACAATTTAAGGATTTGAAGAGGGATAGAGGCCGTTCTTTTAATGAGGGCTATCGTATTCTAAAATATTGAAAGGACCGTTTTGTAGATTTTGTGTCTTATTTAGACCTTCTATCAAAAGAGGTATATTTGGCTCGTTTATCGTAAACCATTTAGAAAACATAAAGACATGCATTCAAGTGCTAAATTAATGTAAATTAAGAATGGCATAAAGATGCCTAAGTAGCAGCAAAGAATTTCAAATTAAATAAATTAAATAAGCGTGTTACTGTAACTGAACAACTGCATGTTGCTGGGCAATTATTTATTAAAAAAAAAAGACAAAATTGGTGCCCATCATTTCAACCTTATTATTTTGTGGAACCCATAATGATATCACTATTCGAGGTAGCACTGCAAATACCGTCAATTTTTCCTTTGCTTAAATTCAGAGTAGAAGCTGGAGATGTTCTTGTGAAACATTTGAAATCAAGCGAAGCAAAGGCCAAATACACATCATATATGATTCAGAATGAACTTAATATTTATTTGTGGAAAGTTGTTATGTAATCAAATTTGCTGAAATAAAGTAAATCAAATGTAAATATTTCTCCCTTTTAGCAAACGAGACAGCAGACATATCCGGGACAGAAAAGAACTCGATTCGGTGTTCTCTTCGTTGATAAGGATATCAATGTACGTAAAGAATTTCTGAGCTCTCCTCTTGAAAACTGAAAGCTGAAGATATAGCAAGAGCTATATTGCCTCTACCACGAGATATATACAATTAAAATGAGTAAGCTTGTTGGACTTGGGGGTTTGATGGGTCCTCCAATTTGATGGGCAAAGATAAATTGGTGTTCAAAAAAGTTAAAAAGAAAAGAGAATTCGAATCAGGGACTTTTTCCATTGTTGTTTTTTCAATCGTTTAAATTTAGTAATTATTGACCTAAAAGCTGTTCCAGAATTCGAAACACTGTTGATAGGGAAAACAATTTATCTAATTTTTTCCGTGAAAGTTCGTCACGCGAAATTTGTAGCAAATATACATTGTTATGCCGAAGCCACGAATCGGTCTGCCCGAGTAATAAATCAAGTTAAGATATTTTTTTAACAATTATAGCAAAAAAAAAAAAAAAAAAAAAAAAAAAAAAAAAAAAAAAAAAAAAAAAAATAGAATTATCATTTAAGAAAATCTCTCATCTGATCCAGATGTAACGCAAGTCACACGAACTGCAGTATGTCAGCTTTTATCAGCAGCAGGAAGTGCAGTCTCTTTTTAAAAGAATTTTTTAAAAATCTAAGAATTTTTCTGAAGATTTTTTATTACTACGTACAGTATCTAAAAGAATCCTAGCCTCAGTGACATCAAAAGTTCTGCTGAGAATTGCTTCAGAGTTTCACTATTTATACCTTACCTTTATTCTCTCATTTCATCTCTGAGTATCAAATTTTCGGAACACAATTTAACATCTACTTTCTTTTCATTTTGCTCCCAGTTAGATTAAGAAAATTAACCAAATCAGAATATTTAAAAAAAAAAAAAAAATTGAGCTCATTATAACTAACTGACTATAACATTGACAACCTAATTGGTGAAGCAAAATCTTGGTTTAAATTCTGGAACTAAGTTCTAAATCGGGAACAGACAGAGAGAAAATGATTTACATCACATTACTACAAAATCATTGCACATTTTCCCCAGCATTCGATAGCTATATCAAAGTATTTTCATATTTCCACCAACTAGCTTTAAATTTCAAAGGTCGTTTAGTATAATGTGTTAACATTATTTCATTAATATTCATAAGAAAGATTAAATGGGCTATGTTTACTAAGAACTCACAGGATTGAAGTTTCACGTCAAAAACATCAATTGATAGAAGATATTACAACTGATTTTGGGAAAGAAAAAAAGAAATATTAAATTCTTATTTTCAAGCTAAAAATAAAACTATTTAATATAATTTATATTGACTTTCTTCTTACTATTTA
>JABUQX010118092.1:25000-32733 GCA_015478945.1 Trachelipus rathkii
AATGAAATTCAAATATAAGAAGTTTGTGCTTGAGAAACATCAATTTTTCTGCCTTTTCTGCTGAGAGTCTATTTCTCTTATCATCATATATTAGCCCAGCATTGCCAAATACTCTCACTTGGAATACTAGTTGGGGGACAGGCCAAGTATTTCCTTGCAAGTTTACTCAAGCGTGGGTAAACATTTTGTTTAACTTCAGCAACTGATAGGATCATCATTTGTATCTAGTCGTTTTTCTTGGTGATAGTTTTCAATCATTTGCACTACATCTTTTGGTAATGCGTATGTTTCTTCATCACTACTGGACTTGAAATTCTTCCAGTGAATCTGTTATTGATTTACATGAAGAAGGTGTTGGTTCGGTAGATTTCGTTTTTTTCCTTAAAAGGGATGGCGAATTAATAGACTGTTCGGATTGAAGTTTTTCAACTGCAACACAAAGTGACAATATAACTGTTCTAATATTGCATTTGCAAAACTTTGCCTTTATAACGGGGATCTAAGTAAGTTACCATAGTATGAAGGTCGTTAATTTCCACAGAACCAAAGTTTTCTAGCTTTAGTTTTATAACATCTTTCATTCTTTTTAAATCGTCTTTCATTTGAAAATGGTTCAAAATGCTTCATAGGTTGAGATTATTCATTGTTATCAGAACAGAAGCTAGAGGCTGATTTTTGGTATTCTTCCAAATGGTTTCAATAGCCAAATCTGTGTGTTGATATGATGTCATTTTCCACATAGAAAGAATGTTAACTTTGGAATACGAACTGGCTTACAAAGCAAGAGGTTCTTTGAGCAATACCATTCTTTCCATCATATGAAGTGTACTATTCCAGCGAGTTGGAACGTCTTTGATAACAGTAAGAAATGTCATATCAAGCCGTTTTTGAATTGCCTTCAAATCATTTTCATTTTCAGATTCATCTTAAGTATTTTATTATAAAATTCTTTATCAAATCTCGACAATAATATCCGCGCAACATCCGCAGGGCAAAGCGCGGATGCGGATCTTTAATAAGGTGCGAGGATGCGGATGCGGATGCACAGATGATGCAGGATGTTACCTCATCACTAATATGTATATAACAACCTTATGCTTAACCCTTAATATATATATCTTTTCATATATATATATATATATATATATATATATATATATATATATATATATATATATATATATATATATATATATATATATATATATATATATTTATATATATATATATATATATATATATATATATATATATATATATATATATATATATATATAGTAGTTAGGGGTGCTAAACCAGCAGATGCTTCCAGCAGATGCAGATTTACAGCTAATCTGGAAATCTGGAATGCTGGATATGTTTTATTATTTTTCTGGAATTCTGGTATATTTTTAACCGTAGATTTTTATTTCGGAGCCGGAGCCTGAGCCGGAGCCTGATCCGGAGCCTGAGCCTTCGAACGACGCGTTTTTACCGCATTATTACGGTAAGTTCATGCGTTTTTCTACGATTTCAAGTATTTTTCGCGATGAATTTTATCTGGTAGAGTGGCACTGCATATTAAATATAATTTTTACCCCTTTGTATTGAATGACTGAAATAAAGACAGGACATCTGGTTCCCATAATTCTTACGAGCTTTGACAGGTTTGAGAGGGGAAAAATATAATGGCATATATACTTATTACTGAAGGGGAAAAATGATATGTATAAACACATACAAACACACAGGTACACACACACACAAACACACACACACACACACACACACACATACATTGTATTATATATATATATATAAATATATATGCATAATATATATATATCATAATTATAATAATAATAATAATAATATATATAATGCATGTAATAGTATAAATATCTTGGTTAATTAGACCTATATATGAGACTTTACATACACACATATATAATAATATAATATAATAATAATAATAATATATATATAATAATAATAACTTTCTTTATATAATATATATATAATATAATAATAATAATATAATAATAATAATAATATATATACGAAATCTAAATATATCTAAATAATTCCAATATGCAAGCATATATACACACACAAACACACACACACACACACACGCACACACACACACACACACACACACACAGCAATAATAATAATAATGTAATAATAATAATAATGTAATAATAATAATATAATAATAATATATATGTAATATATATATATATATATCTACATATATATATATTATATATATGTATATATAAATAAATATATATATATGCAGGGCACTTACACCACATACACACACACATATATATATAATAAGTATATATGTAATATAATATATATATATATATAATAATAATATGTATAATAATAATAATATAATAACTAATAATAATAATATGTAATAATAATATATATGTATATATAATAATAATAATAATATATAATATATATATATATATACATATATATCAGTTATTAGCCGACATGTCTTTGGAAAGATTTCCCTAAGGCCGTTCATATTTAATATATACATTTCGCTTTCTTATGTATTTTGTTAAAAGTTAATTTTATTTACTTATTTTTTTATTTTATTTTTTTATTTTTTTATTTTTCATTTAAATTTATTTAACTTTTTATTTTTCATTTTTTTTTTATTTTAAATTTTTAATTTTTATTTTTTTTATTTTTATTTTTTAATTTTCTAACTTTATTTTTTATAAGTTTCATTTTACATTTATTCTTTATGTTTTTACTTTTTGCTTTCAATTTAAATTTTTTTATTACTTTTTAATTTTATTTGCTTAAAACATTTTGTTTTTACTAAAATTTTATGCTTTTCATGTTTATAACGTAAAAAATTAGCATTTTTACATACCTTAAAGCAGTAAATCAGTAAATCAGTAAATCAAACCACCCACTCAGCCCTCCTACCCATCCATGATCTATTGATCTATTGATCTATTGATCTATTGATCTATTGATCTATTGTTCTATTGATTCAATCCATATTTTGTATAACATAGCACAAAAATTTTTTAATTTTATTTGCTTAAAACATTTTGTTTTTACTAAAATTTTATGCTTTTCATGTTTATAACGTAAAAAATTGTAATGATACCCTAACGCAGTAAATCAGTAAATCAGTAAATCCCAAAGCACCCACTCGGCCCCTCCCCATCACGATCTATTGATCTATTGATCTATTGATCTATTGTTCTATTGATTCAATCCATATTTTGTATAACATAACACAAAAACTTTTATTTATTTTATTTTGGTTTTCTTTAAACATTTTGTTTTTACTAAAAATTTATTCTTTTTATGTTTATAACTTTAAAAATTTGCATGTTTACATACCCTAAAGCAGTAAATCAGTAAATCAGTAAATCAAACTACCCTCCAGCCACCCTCCTACCCTTCCATGATCTATTGATCTATTGATCTATTGATTCAAGTCATATTTTGTATAACATAACACAAAAACTTTTATTTATTTTGTTTTGTTTCTTTAAACATTTTGTTTTTACTAAAAAAATTATTCTTTTTATGTTTATAACTTAAAAAATTTACATTTTACATACCTTAAAGCAGTAAATCAGTAAATCAGTAAATCAGTAAATCAAACTGCCCTCCTACCCTTCCATGATCTATTGATCTATTGATCTATTGATCTATTGATCTATTGATTCAAGTCATATTTTGTATAACATAACACAAAAACTTTTATTTATTTTGTTTTGTTTTCTTTAAACATTTTGTTTTTACTAAAAAAATTATTTATTTTTGTTTAATTTTGCTTTAAATATTTTGTTTTTACTAAAAAATTTATTCTTTTTATGTTTATAACTTAAAAAAATTTGCATTTTACATACCTTAAAGCAGTAAATCAGTAAATCAGTAAATCAAACTGCCCTCCATACCCTCCTACCCTTCCATGATCTATTGATCTATTGATCTATTGATCTATTGATCTATTGATTCAAAGTCATATTTTGTATAACATAACACAAACTTTTATTTATTTTGTTTTGTTTCTTTAAACTTTTCGTTTTTACTAAAAATTTATTCTTTTTATGTTTATAACTTAAAAAAATTTGCATATTTACATACCTTAAAGCAGTAAATCAGTAAATCAGTAAATCAAACTGCCCTCCATACCCTCATACCCTTCCATGATCTATTGATCAATTGATCTATTGTTATTGATCTATTGATTTAAGTCATATTTTGTATAACATAACCCAACTTTTATTTATTTTTGTTTTTGTTTCTTTAAACATTTTAAACTTTCGTTTTACTAAAAATTTATTCCTTTTATGTTTATAACTTAAAAAAATTTGCGTTTTTACAAACCCTAAAGCAGTAAATCAGTAAATCAGTAAATCAGTAAATCAGTAAATCAGTAAATCAGTAAATCAGTAAAGCAGTAAATCAGTAAATCAGTAAATCAAACTGCCCTCCATACCCTCCTACCCTTCCATGATCTATTGATCTATTGATCTATTGATCTATTGATCTATTGATTCAAGTCATATTTTGTATAACATAGCACAAAAACTTTTATTTATTTTTGTTTTGTTTCTTTAAACATTATGTTTTTACTAAAAAAATTATTTATTTTGTTTAATTTGCTTTAAATATTTTGTTTTTACTAAAAAATTTATTCTTTTTATGTTTATAACTTAAAAAAATTACATTTTTACATACCTTAAAGCAGTAAATCAGTAAATCAGTAAATCAAACTGCCCTCCATACCCTCCTACCCTTCCATGATCTATTAGTCTGGTGATCCTATTGATCTATTGATCCCTCATTGATTCAAGTCATATTTTGTATAACATAACACAAAAACTTTTATTTATTTTTGTTTTGTTTCTTTAAACATTGTTTTTACTAAAAAAAAATTATTTATTTTGTTTAATTTGCTTTAAATATTTTATTTTTACTAAAAAATTTATTCTTTTTATGTTTATAACTTAAAAATTTGCATTTTTACATACCTTAAAGCAGTAAATCAGTAAATCAGTAAATCAGTAAATCAGTCTCCATACCCTCATACCCTTCTGTGATCTATTGATCTATTGATCTATTGATCTATTGATTCAAGTCATATTTTGTATAACATAACACAAAACTTTTATTTATTTTGTTTTGTTTCTTTAAACTTTTCGTTTTTACTAAAAATTTATTCTTTTTATGTTTATAACTTTAAAAATTTACATGTTTACATACCTTAAAGCAGTAAATCAGTAAATCAGTAAATCAAACTGTCCTCCATACCCTCCTACCCTTCCATGATCTATTGATCTATTGATCTATTGATCTATTGATCTATTGATTCAAGTCATATTTTGTATAACATAACACAAAAACTTTTATTTATTTTTGTTTTGTTTCTTTAAACATTATGTTTTTACTATAAAAATTTATTTATTTTGTTTTATTTGCTTTAAATATTTTGTTTTAACTAAAAATTTTTCTTTTTATGTTTATAACTTAAAAAAATTTGTATTTTACATACCCTAAAGCAGTAAATCAGTAAATCAGTTAATCAAACTGCCTTCCTACCCTTCCATGATCTATTGATCTATTGATCTATTGATCTATTGATCTTTTGATTCCAAGTCATATTTTTGTATAATATAACTTACAAAAACTTTTATTTATTTTTGTTTGTTTCTTTAACATTTTGTTTTACTAAAAAATTTATTTATTTGCTTATTCTGTTTAAAATATTTTGTTTTTACTAAAAAATTTATTCTTTTTATGTTTATAACCTTAAAAAAAATTTGCATTTTACATACCTTAAAGCAGTAAATCAGTAAATCAGTAAATCAAACTGCCCTCCATACCCTCATACCCTTCTGTGATCTATTGATCTATTGATCTATTGATCTATTGATCTATTGATTCAAGTCATATTTTGTATAACATAACACAAAAACTTTTATTTATTTTGTTTTGTTTTCTTTAAACATTATGTTTTTACTATAAAAATTTATTTATTTTGTTTAATTTGCTTTAAATATTTTGTTTTTACTAAAAAATTTATTCTTTTTATGTTTATAACTTAAAAAATTTGCATATTTACATACCTTAAAGCAGTAAATCAGTAAATCAGTAAATCAAACTGCCCTCACCCTCCTACCTTCATGATCTATTGATATTGATCTATTGATCTATTGTTCATGATTCAAGTCATATTTTGTATAACATAACACAAAACTTTTATTAATTTTGTTTTGTTTCCTTTAAACATTTTGTTTTTACTAAAATTTATTCTTTTATGTTTATAACTTAAAAAATTTGCATATTTACATACACTGTAAAGCAGTAAATCAGTAAATCAGTAAATCAAACTGCCCTCCATACCCTCATACCCTTCTGTGATCTATTGATCTATTGATCTATTGATCTATTGATTTAAGTCATATTTTGTATAACATAACACAAAAACTTTTATTTATTTTGTTTTGTTTTCTTTAAACATTATGTTTTTACTAAAAATTATTTATTTTTGCTTATTCTGTTTAAAATATTTTGTTTTCACTAAAAAATTTATTCTTTTTATGTTTATAACTTAAAAAATTTGCATTTTTACATACCTTAAAGCAGTAAATCAGTAAATCAGTAAATCAAACTACCCTCCAACCACCCTCCTACCCTTCCATGATCTATTGATCTATTGATCTATTGATCTATTGATCTATTGATTCAAGTATCTTTTTGTATAACATAACATAAAAATAAAAATCCGGCGTCGAGCGTTTGCTCGTTATTTGTTTGTTGTTGTTGTTGTTGTTGTTGCTGTTAAATATATCATACATTCAAGTTAAATGAAAATATACAACACTTTTTCAAACCTATCTCAAAAATATTAATGTTAATTTTACATTAACATTGTATTTTTGTTTAGTTTTCAATATTACAATGTTAATGTAAAATTAACATTAATATTTTTGAGATAGGTTTGAAAAAGTGTTCAGCCTCAATGTATATTCTTATTGCTAACAACCTTGCTTTGTAGCATGGCAACCACCAGCTGTACATAGGTATGGTATACAAAAGATACTTGAATCAATAGATCCAATAGATCCAATAAAGATCAATAGATGGGTAGGAGGGTGGTTGGATACAGTTTGATATAAGGTTTTACTGATTTTGTGTATGTAAAAATGTAAATTTTTAAGTATAAACATAAAAAGAAAGAAATTTTTTAATAAAAACAAAATATTTTAAACAGAATAAGCAAAAATAAATAAATTTTTTAGTAAAAACATAATGTTTAAAGAAAATCAAAACAAAATAAATAAAGTTTTTGTGTTATGTTATACAAATATGACTTGAATCAATAGATCAATAGATCAATAGATCAATAGATCAATAGATCAATAGATCACAGAAAGGGTAGGGCCTAGAAGGGCAGTTTGATTGCTGATTTTGTAGATACCTTAGTAATAGTATCGTCAATAGATCATTAGATCATGGAAGTAGGGAGGGGCTATGAAGGGCATTTACTGATTCTTTTTATAAATACTGAGGCTACAAATTATAAGCAAAAAGAATAATTTTAGTACTTTCATATTTAAGCAAATTACATAAACAAATTTTTATAATAAACATAATGTTAAGCAAACAAATAAAAGTTTTTGGCTGATATGTTCCCACAAAAAAATATGACTTGAATCAACCTAGATCAGATCCTGGTAATGAGGTGAAGCGGT
>JABUQX010118093.1:0-10000 GCA_015478945.1 Trachelipus rathkii
TATATAATATATAAATATATATATATATAATATTATATATATATATAATATATATAATTATATATATAATAAATATAATATATATATTATATATATAACAAATCTAGTAAAGTAATTTTTATATTTATGTAAGTGTGCAAAAATTACTTTTTTTTTTTTTTATTAATTCGATTGCATGCAATTCGAAAAAATTTTTTTAATTAAAAGGGAAAATTAATAAAATCGATTAATCCTTTTTTTCTAAAATATCAATACTGATAGATTAACCTCCAAACTGGGCTATTACCTATTTTTTTTTTTTATTTTATGGTGTAAATGTATGTCATAAATTTGAACTTTTTTTTTTTTTAAAATATCGATTGCATGCTTCGAACACATTCTGCTAAGCGAAAGCCTAAAAATAAAATTGGTATTGTATGTGTGTCATAATTTTTAAAAAAAAGTACAAAACATATCATTGCCTGTTTTTATATAGTTTGCGCTCTCTCTCTCTCTCTCTCTCTCTCTCTCTCTCTCTCTCTCTCCTCTCTCGCATCTCTCTCTCTCTCTCCTCTCTCCTTCTCTCTCTCTCTCCCTTCTTCTCTCTCTCTCTCTCTCTCTCTGTTTTCTCTTTTTCGTCTTATATATATATATATTACTATATATAGCTATAAATATATATATATATATATATATATAATATTATATATATATATATATACAGTATATATATATATATATATATAATATATATATTATATAATCACACCAATAATTATCTTACTACGTTATTTCTTGAACCAAAAAAATAAACACAACTCTCCCCACGTAAGATGCGAACAAAACTGACTTTAGTTTAGTGTCTCTAATCTCTATATACAAGGAAAAGAAGGACATTACGTGGACAAATCTAGCAATCTTCTAAAATTTGAACCTTAATTTTATATGAGAAAAAATTCCAAGTTGTTATGAAATAAAAAAAGCCAAACTGGCAACATTTTAAAAGTACTAGTAGAATTTTGCAAATTGCTTTATTTTCGTTAGTTGCCATATTTGTCTTAATTTAAGAACTTATTAAGTTGGCTTTTTTAAGGCGCGCAGAATAGAGCCACATTCTGGTTTTATACTTAATATATTAAATAATTCGTACGCAGAATTTGCAGTTGGAAAAAGATTCGCTTTTGTTATTTTTCTTATTGATTACTAATTTTTTCATGTATTCCAACTGTTAAAAAAACTATCAGAATCACTGTCTCTTTAACAAAAATTTCAGCATTTCTATCAACGTCTACGCCTGGCATTTTTAATTTGGCAGGGGCTGCAAAGCCGCTGAGCCATAAAAGACAGCCGCCATTGATAGTAGGAGTCTTATTATTAAATGGGGTTTCCCTTTTAGCTTGAAAATAAAAATTTAATCTTTCCTCTTTTTCTTCTCCAAAATCAGTTATATCTTCTATCAAGTGATGTTTTTGACGTGAAACTTTTTCCCCGTGAATGCTTAGTAAGAATATAGGCAACTTAATCTTTCGTTGGAAATAGTTGACCTTAGCCACGTTTTAACACGTCGTAAGGTACTAAACGACTTTTCAATTGTACAATTTTCTCATCTATTTGTTCCATATCTGATTCCTTCCAGAAATTAAACCAAGATTCTGCTTCACAATTAGATTGTCCCCAATTGTTATTTTCAGTTATAATGAGTCCAATTTTTTTAAATATTCTGATTTGGTTAATTTTCTTAACTGGGTGCAAAATGCAAAGAAAGGTAGATGTTATATTGTGTTCCCCGAAAGTTTGAAATACTCCAGAGATGAAATGAGAGAATCAAGGTAAGGTATAAATAATGAAACTCTGAAGCAATCCTCAGCAGAACTTTTTGATGTCCCTGAGGTTGGGATTTTATTGGATACTGCAAGTGGTAATGAAAAATCTTCACAAAGCTTCTTAGATTTTTTAAAAATTCTTTTAAAAAGAGACTGCATTATTTTCACTTCTATCGGTTTTTAAAATATTTTAAAGTTTTCCTACTTGACAATGAACCTCATCTAAATTTATTACTTTAGTTTGAAGAATATTTGCTATAGGCCCCAAATATGAACTATATTTCATGATTATTTAACAGATGAGAAATTTGTAGAACTTCCTGCTGCTGATGAAAATGACATGCTGGAGTCGTGTGGCTTTGCTTTACATCTGGGATCAGAGAGATTATTTTCTCATGATAATTTTATTTGGCTAAAATGTTCAAAAAATATCCTAGTTGATTTATACTTGGCAGACCATCATGTTTCGCATAACAATGGTATATTTGCTACCAAATTTCTGCGTGACGAACTTTCACGGAAAAATTATATAAATTGTTTTACTATTCCAACAGTGTTTCGAAATTCTGGAACAGCATTTAGGTCATTAAATACTAAATTTAAACGATGAAAACAACAATGAAAACAGTTCTCAATATCTCATCGTATAATTCCTATTATGACATCATTTTCTTTGCCAGCCAAGTGGAGGAGAACCCCCATCAAAACCAAAGTCCAACAAGCTTACTCATAATTTAAATGTATATAATCTCGTGTAGTAAGGCAATATAGCTCTTGCTAATCTTCAAGGCTTTCAGTTTTTCAGAGGAATGAAACTAGAAATTCTTCACGTACATTTGAGATCCTTATCAACGAAGCGAACACCAATCGATAGCTGTTCTGTCCCGGATATGTCTGCTGTCTCGTCTGCTAAAAGGGAGAAATATTCACAATTGTTTACTTCATTCACAATTTGATTACATATCAACTTTCCACAAATAAATATAAGTTCATTCTAATGAATCATATGTGATGTGTATTTGTCCTTTGCTCCACTTGATTTCAAATGTTCCACAAGAACATCTTCTACGCTAAATTTAAACAAATCGGAAAAATTGCCGGTATCTGCAGTGCTACCTCGAATAGCGATATCATGGGTGCCACAAAATATTAAGGTAGAAATTATAGGTACCAATTTTTGCCTATTTTTTTTAATAAATAAGTGCTCAGCAACATGCAGTTTGTTCAGTTACACTAACACGCTTATTTAATATTATTCAGTTTGATAATTCTTTGCTGCTACTTAGCAATCTTTATGCCACTCTTAATTTACATTAATTTTAGCACTTGCATGCATGCCTTTATATTTTCTAAATGGTTTTACGATAAAGGAGCCAAATATAATTTCTTTTGATAGAAGGTCTAAATAAGACACAATCTACAAAACGGTCCTTTCAATATTTTAGGAATACGCTATCCACTCATAAAGAAACGGCCTCTTTCCCTCTTCAACATCTTTAAAATTTTAGTAATTGGTGGTTGTACGGTTTCGTCTATAAATCAAACTTTAATCAATCCTTTATAATTGTTGCAATTCTATGTAACTGGAAATTTGCAGGACATTTTCTCTTTGTACGTCATTCCCAAGTTAGCAACATTACTAAATTTAGTATCATTAACAGAATTGGCCTCAATACCACTTGAATTATCATCATCATTATAGATACTACCACTAATGAGCTCGGAGTTTGTTCAATCACAAGTGAATTACTGTTATCAATCCTAGGCCTTTTAAAGATAAATTTATCCATATTTCAATATTACTTTGTCAGATAATAATAATAATAATAATAATAATAATAATAAAATAATAATAAATAATAATAGATAAATAATAATAATATAATATATTTTTACCCACCCCCGGCTACTCGTTCGGCATCTCAAAGCACACACACTAATCAGTCACCTCGCCTTTCCACGCCTATTGGCAACTTTCTTCCCATCACAGTTTCTCAGTATCTTCATCGTACAACTCAGATATTATGATGGTAGAAGCAAATAAACCACTGTTATGCATCTAAAGTCTTAATGCCTGGTTTAAAAAAAAATACATACAATTCAGAATTATTTTCAAACGTATTACGATTCTCGGAGTGAGGCAACAGCGAATGTATGAATGTACACATGAGCGACATTACAAGTGTAGGGGGGAGGCCAGGGTAGGCATGGCCCTCACCTACATTTCCAGCCACAGAGTATCTCAAAATAAAAAAATAGGCTTTTCATATATATATATATATATATATATATATATATATATATATATATATTATATATATATATATATATTATATTATATATATATATATATATATATATATATATATGGCTGATAATTGGTTTTAAAACTACAAACTCAATATCCTCGAATAAACTACATAGATACAGGGAAAAGGAATACATTGTGGAATTCCTGGGTAACATTTTAAAGTGCGGAAAATGTAAAAAAAAAAAAAAAATAAAAAAATAAAAAAAAAAACTTATATCTCAAAAAAAAATCTACAATAGCTACAGCGAAAAGGAATCACATTTTTTGGAAATCCTGGTAAAATTTTACATAGGAAAATGTAAAAAAAAATTAAATATAAAATAAAAATTAAATTGTTAATAATATAGTAATATGATTAGAGAGCCTATTTAGAGCCTTTTATTGGTTACTCGTTAAACTAAATAGACTTTCTATATTAAAATTTGTTTGGACTTTGTTTTTTTTTTTAACTAAAGAATACCCCAAGGGTATAATCCGCACCGATGGCAGGATCAGGGGTCTCTCGGCTCCGGGAACTACGGGGGTACAGGAACAATTTTCCCCCCCCTCCGGGGAGGGTCCCCGGAACCCCCGCTCTTTGGGTTTATTTGGGTGTCGCGGGGGTCCCTCCGCCCCTCCCCTACGAGGTATGGAAAAATGTCCCGCCCCCCTGGTGTTCCCCGTCGGCTGCGACAGCCCCCTACATTGGCCGTGTGTAATACTTTACAAAATAATTATATATATATATAATATATATAATATATATATATATATATATCTAGTCCCCTGCTCCTAAAAAAAAAATAGCCAATATTTATTTTATTTTTTATTTATTTATTATTTCTACATTCCTAACTATAAATTTTACAAAGGATTCCAAAACATGTATTCCTTTCGCTGTAGCTATTGTAGTTTTTGAGATATATTTGTTTTTATTTATTTTTATTTTATTTTTTACTTTTCCGCACTAAAATGTTACAGGATTCCAACAATGTATTCCTTTTCCCTGTTATCTATGTAAGTTTTTTGAGATATGAGTTGTAGTTTTAAACCAAAAGTTGTAGTTTTAAACCAATTATAACATATATATATATATATTATATCTATATATATATATATATATATATATATATATATATATATATATTATATATATATAATAAATAGTATATATATTATATATATAAACCATGCTCCTCAAAATAATTTAGTATTGAAAAGGTTGGTAATAATTTTTATAGCAAAATTAAAATTAAAAAATTCGATTTGCTATAAAAAGAACTTACTTTTTTTTATTTTGGCAGCTTCAGAGAGAGAGTTTTTCTTCCAATTTCATTTTATTTATTTTTTAGTTTATATAGATATATATATAGATATATATATATATACTATCTATATGATCTATATATATATATATAATATATATTATATAGGTGATATATATATATTATATATATATAATAATTATTATAGATGGTCCAGATTTTTTTAATGCTCACAGTATGTAGCTAGAGAACGGCAGTTCCTACAGTAAAACAAATTATATATTTGGAATCAGCCAAAATTCTAAGGATGGGATTTAACTTTTTTTTTTTTTTTTTTTTTTTTTTTAAAATTTTTTTTTTTTTTTAATTTAAAGAAATACCCTAGGTAAACCTCAAATATGGCAGGAGTCGGGGTCTTCGGCCTCCCGGTGGACGACGGGGGGGACTAATCCCCCCCTCCGGGGGCATGGTCTCCGGAAACCCCCGCCCCTTGGCCTTTGGGTGTCGCGGGGGTCCGGCGACCCTCCCCCCCGGGGTCTGAACATCAACCACCTCTGTCCCCTGTCGCTCGAGCCCCATAAAAAAAACTTAAAATTTCCAAAAAAAAACAAAATTATTTCAACCAAATTTAGGGGGCTCGAGCCGACGGGGGACAGAGGGGGGCGAAGTCCCATACCCCGGAGGGGGTGGTCTCCGGAACCCCCCGCGACCCCCACAGACCAAAGAGCGGGGGTTCCGGAGACCATCCCCGGAGGGGGGGATTAGTCCCCCCGTCGTCCACCGGGAGGCCGAGAGACCCCGACTCCTGCCATCTTTGCGGTTTACCCTAGGGTATTCCTTTAGTTAAAAAAAAAAAAAATACTTCAAAAAAAAAAAAAAAAAAAAAATTAAATCCCCTCCTTAAAATTTTCGGCTGATTCCAAATATATAATTTGTTTTACTGTAGGACCTGCCGTTCTCTAGCTACATACTGTGAGCATTAAAAAAATCTGACCATATATATATATATATATATATATATATAATATATAAATATTAAAAATATATATATATATATATATATATATATATATATATATATATATATATATATATATATATATATATATATATATATATTATATATATATATATATATATATATATATATATATATATATATATATATATAAACTAAAAAATTAAATAAAATGAATTGGAAAATAAATCAATTTGAAGCTCCACAAATAAAAAAAAGTAAGTTCTTTTTATAGCAAATCGAATTTTTAATTTTAATTTTGCTATAAAAATTATTACCAACCTTTCCAATACTAAATTATTTTGAGGAGCATGGTTTACTAATTTGCCTATATATATATAAATATAGTATATATATATAATAAATAATATAAAATATATATATTATATAAATATATATATATATATATATATATATATATATAATATATAATATATATATATATATATATATATATATATATATATATATGACCTTTTTTACTTCATCACGACATTTATTATTTTCTGACAAATGAATGCATTCGAACAAAAAATTCAGCTTTAACCTAAATTAAAAAATAAGAAATAATCTTACAAAATAAATTTATTGTGAAGTTCAAAAAAGTTACAAATTTAAGAAAAGCAATTCTTTTGAACATTTATTGAGAGAGAAAAAATACCTTATAATAATAATAATTAAATAGTAGTTAAAATTAAATTGTTTTAAATTCAGATATACATTTTAATATACTTTTAAATAAATCCTGACCTTGAAATTGTCTTTTCCAAACAAATTCGCATATATTATGGTCAGCCTCTAGAAGAGCCACAATCCATATCTCAAAAACTACAACAGCTACCGGGAAAAGGAATACATTGCTGGGATGCTGGTCTAATTTTTGTGCGTAAAAAAAAAAAAAAAAAAAAAAAAAAAAAAAAAAAAAAAAAAAAAAAAAAAACTAACAATAGCTACAGGGAAAAGGAATACATTTTTGGAATCCTGGTAAAATTTTAGTTAGGAAAATGTAAAAAAAAAAAAAAACAATTATTGTTAATAATTATAGTAATATGATTAGAAAGCCTATTTAGAAACCTTTTATTGGTTACTCGTTAAAATAAATAGACTTTCTATTAAATTTTGCTTTTTTTTTCTAAAGAATACCCCAAGGGTATACCGCACCGATGGCAGGAGTCGGGGTCTCTCGGCCTTCCGGGGAACTACGGGGTAGGACTAATTCCCCCCCTCCGGGGAGGGTCTCCGGAACCCCCGCTCTTTGGTATTTGGGTGTCGCGGGGGTTCCTCCGCCCCTCCCCTACGGGGTATGGAAAACGTCCCCCCCTGTGTTCCCCGTCGGCTCGAGCCCCCTACATTGCCGTGTAATACCTTTACAAATAATATATATATATACTATGTCCCAGCTCCCCCCAAAAAAAAATAGCCAATTTTTGTTTAATTTTTTTTTTTTTTTTACATTTTCCTAACTAAAATTTTAAAAAAATCCAAAAAATTTTTTTTTTTCCTATAATTTTTTGTTTTTTTAGATGTTTTTTTTTTTTTTTTTTTTTTTTTTTTTTTTTTTTTTTTACAGTTTTCCTCGGTAAAATTTTGCCAGGATTCCAACAATGTTTCCTTTTCCCTGTAGCTATTGTAGTTTTGAGATATGATGTGTGCTCTTTCTATATATATATATATAATATATAATATATATATATATATATATATATATATATATATATATATATATATATATATATATATATATATATATATATATATATATATATATATATATATATATTGTATATATATATATATATATATATATATATATATATCTTCTTTAGCTTTCTCTTTGCCCCAGATTGTGGGTAAGGTGCTGTACAAGCATCGAAAGAAAAGCAGTAGGAGAACATTACAAACGTGCCGAAAAGAAAGCCCAGCCTTCCGCCCCTCTGTACCATTAATTAGTGCGAGCTCGTCGCAGTCAGAAAAAATCACCCTAGAGCATCATAGGACCGCGACGGACCTCCACTGTGGCATCTCATCAATGTAAGGGTTCATCCCCTGGCCCAGGTGGGCCACAACCATGCCCCCATACAAAACCCCGCCATTCTCTCCTATCATGCACCTTATTCTCGCCTCTGCCAAACTCACATTTCTCTCCTTCAGACATTCGTTCACCGACTCAATCCACTTTCTCTTCGGTCTCCCAGCCGGTCGGTCCCAACACACTCTCCACTATACATCCGCTTAACCAAACCGACTCATCATCCTTTCCACATGACACAAACCATCTAAACATACTTCATTTATTTCTCATTTACCCCTTTCTTCACAACCACACAACTCTCTAAACGTTCATCTCACTTTATTAATTCTTTTCACACCTAGCATGCCCTAAGATTGTCCCATCTGAACACATTGAACTTTAGATTATACTTCTTATTCCAGACATAGTCCTCACTACAATATCAAATAACACAGGTTAACAACATCCCTCATTAAAGACTCTACGCGCACTCAAGACTAGTCCCTTTACATTCACCACGATGTAATTGCACCAGCCACCTTCTCTGCCATTCACAACTTTCGCTACTACACTCTGCATCATCCTTCCCCTTCCTCCAACACATACCCTAAATATTTAAACTCAGCACTTGCTCCAGCTGCTCATCTTCTAACATAACTTCACACTGAGGACTGTCCTCACTCACAACCATAACCTTACTCTTATCTACGTTTACTTTCAAACCCCTCCTTTTTACATACCCTGCAAATCTCTCCACCAATCCTCTCAAACTCTCTTCAGACTCGCCACACAGAACCAAATCATCCGCATACAATAGGTAGGGCACTCTCCACTCCTCTCCATTCTCCATCATTCTAACACCATTTCTGCCATCCCCACCTCGAATTCTTTTATAACCCATCCAAATACACATTGAATAACCAAGAAGAACATAACACAGCCCTGTCTCACTCCGCTATAATAACTAAACCCAATCACTTTTGACACATTTATTCTTACACACGCTTCCACTATCGTCATACATCTTTTGATTCCATGCAGAAGCCTACACCACACCATATATCACTAACACTTTGCCATAGGGCTTCCCTATTAACTCTATCAAACGCCTGTTGTAAATCCATAAAATAAATAATTTATTCTTCTTCTCCCTATTTTCTAATCATTTGTTTCAACATGTAAAGATTTGAATCCACACATCCTCCTACCACTCCTATAACGCAACCTGTTCTTCACCAATCAGTCCCTCAGTCACTCGACGCCACTCTTGCGACCAAAATACCAGCTAATACCTTCCCTTCAACACTCAATAAACTTATTCCCCTATATATTTCTACAGTTCCCCTTTTCCCCTTACCCTTAAACAAGGGTACTATTACCGCTCTCCTCCAATCCCTTGGAACTATACCATCCATAAACGCTTTATTACACAACTTCCAAATCCAATCAATCTCCATCTCGCCTCCGCTCTTGATCATTTCACCAGTAATTTCATCTATACTGCAGATTTACCATTCTCAACTTTCTCACCCTACCCATTACGCTCCTCCTTATAATAACCCTCAATCCCTCAAAATACCTATTCCTTCTGCACCATCAAAACCACACCCATTC